>CM077095.1:43060405-43152718 GCA_039513925.1 Platanthera zijinensis | reverse complement strand
AACACTCCACACCCCAAATCCTTTGGCTCCTTAAGTCATAAGGGCGTTGAGTTAGTGGACCAGACTCAACGCCAAAAAATTTGGCGTTGAGTGAGGTAGACTCACTCAACGCCAGTGATTTTAACGAAGCCCTGCTTTGGCGTGAGTGAGTCTACCTCACTCAACACATTGCTCTTTTGCGTTGGTGAGGGGGCAATCACTTAAACGCACGAGATTTCTGTTTTGTTCACTCAAGCAAAAATTGGCGTTGAGTGAGGTAGCTCACTCAACGCTATGCACCTTGGCGTTGAGTGAGTCCCCCTCACTCAACGCCAAAACAGCAATAGCGTTGAGTGAGCTAGACTCACTCAACGCAAATTTACTTGGCAACAAAACAGAAATCTTGGCATTGAGTGAGTCCCCCTCACTCAACGCCAAAACAGCAATGGTGTTGAGTGGGTTAGAACTCACTCACACGACCAAATCACTTAGCCTCAGGACAAATCTTTTGGCGTTGAGTGAGTCCACCTCACTCAACGCCAACCGCCAATGGCGTTGAGTGTGGTCGCACTAACTCACGCCAATGACTTAGCCGCAAAAAAAATGATTATGGGGTTGAGTGAGTGCACCACACTCAACGCCATAAGCCTAACAGTATAGGCGTTGAGTGAGGTACACTCACTCAACGCTTTTGACTTAGCATTTTCCAGAAAAAACTGGAACTAACCCTACCCCTGTCCACACCGTTTTCTACAACCCGAGAGCTGGAATTTAATTCCAGCTCTCACACTTATCTCTCCTACCCGACCACAACCACCCCAAAACCTGCTTATACTAAGCTAAGCCTAATCACAATACTACTTAGCAACCTTGACACCAGCCAAGACAACCAATTAACCGAGAAAGGGAAAAAAACTAGAGTTAAAGCTATAGATTAAGGACAACACAGGGCTGGTCTGAGGGGGAAAGAGTTAACCAGCTATTCTTACACCTAAGGAAGAAAAGAAATAATACAGAGCATAAGCTAATAGCTAGAATAAAAAGAAAACACCAGCAAGGGCAAGGGAGCAAATTGCCTCACCGGCAAGCTCCAGCAGCAGCCTTCACTTCACAGGCTCGGCACCGGCAGCGAGGCTACCTAGGGAAAAACAGAAAAAACTGGAGCTTTTAGAGAAGAGGAAGAGGAGAAGACCAAAACCCTATCTCCTAATGACGGCCCTAAATCAAGCAAAACTTACCTAGGATTGAAGATCTGGACGATAACAAGCCTGATCCGCCATTTCCTGAACAAACTGAGCACTAAAGCAACCAGAAACCACCGGCCAAGGCATCAGCTCCACCGTCACCTTCCTTCCGCAAGAAGCCAGCAAGCTCTCGGGAAAGGGGAGAAAAATGGGGAAGAGGAGAACAGCTGGAGCTTTTAATACATCCTCCACTCACTTAGTCTAAAGCTAAATAAAGATAACTTATCCTAAGCACTAGCTGGCTAATATATAAACTTATATATAAATATCAAATGGCCACTAGCTGACACATAAAGAAATAAAATAAACAGCCACCCAAGCCGAGCACTCAGCTGAGTCATTGCTCATCCAGCATAGTCCTACTTAGCTTAAAGCTAATATATATATATATATGCATATATATATATATATGCACACACACACAGAAATATATATATATCTATATATACACACACCTATATATATATACACACACGCATACAAGCTAGCATCAACATGAATATAAATAATTAGCTAAACAACTTAGCCTAAAAAATAAGGCACCAGCCCTTCCAAGCTCGACCACACAAGGCCATGCACAACAAAACCACTACCACTAGCTAACAGGCAAATGTCGAACGACGCGAAAAATAAATGATCTCGGATTCCGACAAAACTCGCACAGTAGCTAAACCAACACGCTACGAAAACAACGGCGAAGTCGAAAACAAAATCCGACGATCAAAACTCGGGCTATCACTACCCGAAGCCAAAAAACAAGCATTCCCTAAGGGCTCAGCCGAGTCACCACAACGGACTCCGGCTAGCTGGGGAATCTTGCAAATAGGCTACTAACAGGTCACTAAAGGAACCTAAAGAGCTAAGACCATGCTCTAACAACGGAAAAAGGCTAGATATGCATCATCGTAACGCCAAACAATGATCAAACAATATACAGAAAAACCGGGGGCGTTACAGCCACTCCCCCTACAAGAAAGTTTCGCCCCGAAACTTTACACACAACACTTCTATCAAGAATGGAAAAAGGAATAGCCAAGCAAAAGTTATAAAGGAAAGCACAATACGTACCAGGCAAAAGGTCAGGGAAACAGATGAGGGTAAGCCTTCCTCATCGCCGACTGTAGCTCCCAAGTCGCGCATTCCACATCCTTGTTCTTCCACAAAATCTTAACCATAGGAATGGTTTTCCTCCGCAACACGCGATTCTGAGCATCCAAAATGCGAACTGGCATCTCCACATAAGAAAGATTTGGCTCCAACTGGGGCACAAAATCCAAAACTTGCCTGCCACTCTGCACACATTTCCGCAGCTGGCAAACGTGAAAGACATCGTGCACGCCAGGAAAATTTGCAGGCAAATCCAAACTATAAGGTGTCACACTGATCGGCTTAACAATCTTAAATGGCCCCACATATCTCGGGTCAAACATTCGGTTCTTTCCAAACATCTTGATCCCAATCATCGGGGAGACCATTAGAAATACCAAGCCCCCCATAGCAAAAACCAAATCAGACCTACGCCAGTTAGCGTTCTTCTCATATCTCTCCTAGGCTATTCGAAGCTTTTCCCGAATAAGCTTCACTGAAATCTCCATCTCCTCGAGTGCTTCTGGACCCAACAACGGTCCCTCGCCAACTTCACCCCAAAATAAGGGAGTCCTGCAGCGCCTCCCATACAAAGCCTCAAAAGGAGCCATTTGTAATCTTTCTTGATAGCTATTGTTATACGCAAACTCAATAAGCAGCAAACGCTCATCCGACGCCCCACCATGGTCCAGAATATAGCATCAGATTATATCTTCCACAATCTGATTTACCCGCTCCGTCTGACCATTCGTCTGCGGGTGATTGATAATACGTTTTGTATCCTAAACTATTATCGTATTTTCTATTTTATATTGTACAAATTATGTCTATTATTAGTTTATTTTTATCCTTTTTATGTAAATTTTATTGCCACTAACTTTTTTCTGTCTTTTTGCTGGTTTCCAGAAAAATTGCCAAAATGACCTGTCACGCCCCCCCTGTCACGCCCTCCCTGGGCGTGACCTAGGGCGTGTCACCCGATCCCGAGGACTCCTGCTGGAAGGGACAGAAAACGGTCAAAAACCGCTGTCATGCCCCCTGACACGCCCTCCCTGGGCGTGTCACCAGGCGTGACCAGGGGCGTGTCGCCCTCTACCGCAAAGCTGCCGCCGCATTAAATGTCGTTCCGCCTCAGCACGCAAACAGTACTGTCACGCCCCATGTCACACCCGTGATATGGGCGTGACACCCTCCTTTTTTGGTGACTGACGGATTTCTGACCAATGATTTGGACATGACGTGCCTGTCACGCCCCCCTATCACGGGCGTGACCTAGGGCGTGACCACCGACGTACCGAAGCAATCATCCCTCCCGCCAGAATCCAGAGCCCGATGTCAAATCCGTACCTGTCACGCCCCCCCCTAGGGCGTGTCGGAGGGTGTGACCAACCTGAGAAATTTTCTATAAATTGAGCCCCCCCTCCCCATTTCAATAAGTTTTGGTTGAGTGGGGGAGGTGCTGCCCCTTTGTTTCTTGATCCTTTTTCATGCTTTCTCTCTCTCTCTCCCCCTATCTTTGTACTTTTTGTTTAACCCTAGCTTAATTGTAGTTTCTCTTAGCTTTGATTGTAATTTTGCTCTTGCTTAGTGCTACTTGTAGGGCTAGAATAGGATTTAAATTTCATGCACTTGTAATTTCAATTTCATTAGTGTACTTGCCCTTTTTCATTAATAAAAGTGTTCTTCCTTTACTTGTCTTCATTTATATGCTTTTCTACTCATCTCCCCTCCTCCATTCCATAATGATTAACTAATCCTCCTTGTACTCGATCTTGATGATCCGAGGTTAGAGCGATTATGTTATGATGTTTTAATTAATCTTTTCTTTTTAGGTTAGGGCCTTGAATTACTCTTGATTAATCACGGGTTGGAGGTATATTTTCGATATATACTCTCCGCCTTTGCTTTCATTCTGGGCTAGCCGAGAGGCCGAAAGAATGAAGTGAGCATTCAAGAGTAAAGGGAGTTGTACGCACCCCTCGAGAGAGGCAGACGTCCAAATCTCCCGGATTGGAGTAAAATCCAATAGTGGGGTTCACCGCGTAAAGCGAGTTTTAGGCCTCCGATTTAGACGAGAGTCGGTCGGACCTTCCTAAACTCAGTTGGGCACGACTTCGAGAGAAGCGTGTTCAAGCTTTAGGAACCTCCACGGTCAAGGACCTTTATCCTATTAAGTTCAGATTTTTATCGCATTTTCTTAATCGTCTTTAGCCGAGGTGAATCTTGATTGGGTGCATTTCCATTTCATATTTTCTACCTTTCGTAGTAATCGCCTATCTTGTGCTCTTTAATTAACTGCAGTAGTTTCCTTTCTAGCATAGTCCTTTGCTTAATAGCTTAACTTAATTGCGGTAGTTCTCTTTCTAGTATAGCTTTAATTCCTCCCTTGCACTTAGATTTTCTAAAACCCTAGTTTTTCCGTCGATAAGATAATAGCGTTCGTGTGAGTAAGCTTAGCCAACAGTTCCCGGATTTCAATACGACACTTGTGTCCCCTTGCTACAATTCGATAGGTATACTTGCCTCATCGGGTTGCTAGTTCGGTTGTGTTTATTTTCTTCAAACCCTAGCGCGTAACAAGTTTTTGGCGCCGTTGCCGGGGAACCAACTTCCGTTTACATTTTGAAAACACGAACCTATTAATTTTATCTCTTCTCTTTCTCATCCTCGTTCTTTAAATTTTTTAAAAAAAAAATCAAAAAATTTTTATCACCGCTCTTAATAGAAACCAACCTCACAATTTTTCTACGCCACCTAATTCTCTCGAAAAGGGCAAAGGGCTTTAAGCGCCACTGTCTTGTCTAGTACCTTGCGAACCCTTCACGGGGTAGTCCTTGGGAAGTTCGGGAGTTAATCTATAAAAAAAAAATCTATTTCAAAAAAAAAAAATTTCTAATCTTTTTTCTAGTTTATCCTTTTTCTCTTCCTCTTCTTCCTTTCTGTTCTTTTAGTGCATGACCCGCGGGAGTCCGTCGGTTATTTTGGACTTGGACCACGAAATTGAGCGTACTCTTCGGAGAAGATCGCGATTTCAAGGTCCTACTATCCAAGTGCCGGTTGAGGACTCCGAGTCATTTGCTACTTTAAGAATGGAAGAACCCAACGTAGATGAGGCCATGCAAAGGACTATGTCCTATTATGCACGACCGAACCTCGAGGGAACAGAATCAAGTATATTCCGCCCTGCTATAGCAAATAATAACTTCGAACTAAAGCCTAGCATAATTCAAATGGTGCAGCAATATGTGCAATTTGACGGACTTCAAGATGAAGATCCGAACGCACATATAGCTAGATTTCTTGAAATTTGCGACACCTTCAAGATAAATGGTGTCACAAATGATGCGATCAGGCTGAGACTCTTCCCCTTCTCTCTAAGATCTAAAGCTAAGCAGTGGCTTAACACACTTCCGAAAAATAGCATAACCACTTGGAATGAATTAACTGAAAAAATTTTGGCAAAGTATTTTCCGCCAGTTAAAACTGCAAAACTTAGGAACGACATCTCTGCCTTCGGACAAATAGACTCTAAAACCCTATACGAAACCTGGGAGAGATTTAAAGAATTATTAAGATGATGCCCGCATCACGCGCTGCCTGTATGGTTACAAGTGCAGACGTTTTATAACGGGCTAAATCAAAGCACGAAGCAAATGATAGACGCAGCTTCTGGAGGTACTTTAAATCATAAGACTCCGGAAGCCGCTCTTGAGCTTTTTGAGGACATGGCCATGAACACTTATCAGTGGAATGTGCCTAGGTCCCGCCCGAACAAGCCTGCAGATATCTATGAAGTGGACAACGTCTCCCAGCTCGCTCTGCAAGTAGAAATCCTAAGCAAAAAGATAACGGAGATGACTGCTGCCTCCGCCCCTCAGGTATGGGAATCTGCAACCCCTACTCCAGAACATTTAGATTATGTTAATAATATGCCTAGGACTGCTTTTAATAATTTTTCTGCTGCGAATTTTCATCCGCCTGGTTATAATTTTCCGAATAGTTATAACCCTGCTTTAAGAAATCACCCGAACTTTTCATGGAGTAATCCATCGAATGCGATGCGCCCACCCCCGCAAAATGATTTTTCTGCACCACCACCACCACCACTTCTTCAAAATTACCCAAAACCTCCAAGCTTGGAGGAATTACTTTCTAAATACATCACCACAAATGACGCTACCATAAGAACTTTAACCGGAAGCGTAAAAAGTCTAGAAAATCAGGTAGGACAGCTCGCGAAAATAATTTCTGAGCGACCCGCAGGGTCTCTTCCTTCCAATACCGAACCCAACCCGAGAGAGCAAGCGAAAGCTATAACTCTTCGGAGTGGGAAGCAAGTCTCCGGTATGGTAAGTGAAGAGCCCGAGGAAAGCTCTGCTTCCGCTTTTAAAAATCAAAGCTCTGCTCCCGTTTTTAAAAATCAAAGCTCCGCTCCCGTTTTAAAAATTCCGCCATCTGCTGAAGAAGTAATCACCCCTATTTTAGAAAATAATCTCACTCCACCACCCATCTTCAAAAATAATTCAACTCCTCCATACCCCTCTGAACTTAATAGACAACGTCAAGATGATCAGTACTCCCGCTTCTTAGAAATCTTCAAACAAATCCACATTAATCTTCTCTTCCACGAGGCTATTCGCAGATGCCGAAATACGCCAAATATCTTAAAGACCTCCTCACAAACAAGAAGAAGTTAGAGAATCTTTCGCACGTCACGCTAAACGCCGAGTGCTCCGCCGTTTTAACAAATGGTTTGCCGAAGAAAATCAGTGACCCGGGTAGTTTCTCTATCCCGTGCGTCTTCGGTGATCTTTTTGTTAAACACGAGTTAGCCGACTTAGGCGCGAGTATAAACCTGATGCCCTTTTCGTTGTTCAAAAAGTTAGGGATTGGTAGCCTTAACCCCACGCGTATGAGTATCCAGCTTGCCGATAGATCCGTCAAGTACCCGTTAGGAATAGTGGAGGACGTTCTGGTGAAAGTCGACAAGTTCATCTTCCTGGTGGACTTTGTCATTCTGGACATCGAAGAAGACGTCGAGGTTCCCCTGATCCTTGGCCGACCCTTCCTTGCCACCTCCCGAGCCATCATTGACGTAAGCAATGGTAAGCTCTTTCTTCGAGTAGGCGACGACGAAGTCACATTTTCTATCACCCCTTCGATGAAGAACACCTTAGCGAACGATGACTCATGTTTTTTCGTAGACGCCGTGAGTGATGATTCTTCCTACTGCCTCTCCGACTTTGAAAATTTTTTTTCTACTTTTTGCTTCTCTTCTCTTACAACGGAATCACTGCAAGGAAGTGATGAATCTTCTTATTGTCTTTCTGAGTTTGAAAAAAAAAATTCGGATTTTTGTTCTTCCTCTTTTCTTCCCACTGAATCTCTACAAGAAGCTGTCTTGGCTGCTAGCCCCACCCCTTATTACGTTCCTTATAAAAAAGTTTATGAAGATATTATTTTTGAAAAAGAGAGAATCTCAAAATCCTCTTATGAAGAACCCCCTACCCTAGAACTTAAAGAACTCCCGAACACCTTAAGTATGCTTTCTTAGAAAAAGACTCCAAGTTACCAGTTATCGTTTCGGCCTACCTCACGGATACGCAGAACGATAAACTTCTTCTAGTTCTACGTAAGCATCGCCGAGCTATTGCTTGGCAAATTTCATATATCAAGGGCATAAGCCCATCTTTCTGTACCCATAAAATTTTAATGGAAGATAATTCGCGTAACTCTATCCAACCTCAGCGCCGTATAAACCCAAACATGAAAGAAGTAGTTAAGGGCGAGGTTATGAAACTATTAGACGCAGGAATTATCTACCCTATTTCGGACAGTAAGTGGGTTAGCCCCGTTCAGGTAGTTCCAAAAAAGGGAGGGATAACCATAGTTAGTAATGAGAATAATGAATTAATCCCGACACGGACGGTGACGGGTTGGCGTATGTGCATAGATTACCGTAAGTTAAATGATGCCACCCGCAAGGACCACTTTCCTTTACCGTTTATCGACCAGATTTTAGAATGTCTCTCCGGCCATAGCTTTTATTGTTTTCTCGATGGCCTCTCGGGGTACTTTCAAATACCCATCTCTCCTGAGGACCAAGAGAAAACTACGTTTACTTGTCCCTTCGGCACCTTTGCGTACCGAAGAATGTCGTTTGGATTATGCAATGCGCCAGCTACATTCCAGCGATGTATGCTCGCAATATTTGTTAAGTACGTAGAAAGCATTATGGAGGTATTCATGGACGATTTCTCCGTGTTCGGCGATTCCTTCGATAGATGTTTAGAAAACCTCGAAAAAGTCTTAGAACGATGCGAAGAAACTAACCTTGCCTTTAATTGGGAAAAAATGCCATTTTATTGTGAGGGAAGGGTTAGTTTTGGGTCATAAAATTTCTACTAAAGGTATTGAGGTAGATGTTGCCAAGATAGAAGTTATTGAGAAGTTGCCGCCACCTACAAACATAAAAGCTATAAGAAGTTTCCTAGGCCACGCTGGTTTTTATCATCGTTTTATAAAGGCCTTCTCCAAGATCACTAAGCCCCTCACCCATCTCTTAGAAAAAGACGCTCCATTCATTTTTGATGACTCTTGTATTTCTGCCTTTGAATTAATTAAAGAAAAGTTAATTAACACACCGATTATGATAGCTCCGGTGTGGGACCTTCCTTTCGAGATTATGTGCGATGTGAGTAGTTTTGCGGTGAGGGCCGTATTAGGTCAACGCATATCTAAGAACTTCCACCCCATCTATTACGCTAGTAAAACCCTCACATCTGCACAAGAAAATTACACCACAACCGAGAAGGAGCTCTTAGCTGTAGTATTTGCGTTTGATAAATTCCGCCCTTACATTACTCTTTCAAAAATCATTGTTTTTACGGACCACTCGGCCCTCAAGTACCTTCTTGCCAAAACGGATGCCAAGCCTCGCTTGATTCGCTGGGTCTTACTCCTCCAGGAGTTTGACTTAGAGATCCGTGATAAGCGAGGAGCTGAGAACTTGGCCGCCGACCATTTATCAAGATTAGATAACCCCTTTATAGAAAAATTAAATGAAAAATCTTTTAATGACTATTTTCCTGATGAGAAGCTGCTTTTAGTTAATACATCTACTTCTCCTTGGTTCGCGCACATCGCCAACTATCTAGTGGCCCGGGTGCTCCCAAGAGAGTTCTCCTCTCAGCAAAAGAAGAAATTCTTTTCTGAGCTGAAGAACTACTTTTGGGAAGACCCGCATCTTTTCAAAATTTGTGCGGATCAAGTGATAAGGAGATGTGTTTCCTTTGAGGAAGGAATCGATATTCTAAAACATTTGCATGAAGGCCCGACAGGTGGGCACTATCAAGCTGCTCGCACCGCTCATAAGGTGCTTTGCGCGGGCTTTTACTGGCCTAGCCTGTTTAAGGACGTGCAAGCCTTTGTGAGTAGGTGTGATAGTTGCCAACGGTGGGGCAACATCTCTAATAAAAATGAAATGCCACAAAATTATTTCTTAGAGTGCGAAATTTTCGACCTCTGGGGAATTGATTTTGTTGGCCCCCTTCCTTCTAGCTTCGGAAACAAATATATTTTAGTTGCTGTTGATTATGTTTCACGATGGGCTGAGGCCCAAGCTCTTCCTACGAACGACTCCCGAGTTGTAGTCACGTTTTTAAAAAAATTATTTTCTAGATTCGGTACGCCATGCGCAATCGTTAGCGATAGGGGTTCCCATTTCTGTAACGCGCAATTTTCAAAAATCCTTACTAAATACGGCGTTACGCATAAACTGTCCACTGCCTACCACCCCCAAACTAACGGTCAAGTCGAAGTAGTTAATAGAGAAATAAATAGAATATTAGAAAAGACTGTTCCAACTTCTAGAAAAGACTGGTCAACCAAACTTGACGATGCTCTATGGGCCTACCGAACAATGTACAAAACCTCCCTCGGATGTACGCCGTATCGGCTGGTCTATGGAAAATCGTGCCATCTGCCCGTAGAGTTAGAACACCGCGCCTTTTGGGACTTAAAATTTTTAAACTTCGATCCCCACTCAGTCGGTGACCTTCGAAAATTTCAACTAAATGAACTCGACGAGTGGCGCCCTTATGCTTATGAAAATAACAAACTTTATAAAGAGCGGACGAAGCGTTTACACGATAAACACTTAAGGCACCCTAAAAACTTTAAGCCGGGCGACCAAGTCCTTTTATATAATTCTCATTTACGTTTATTTCTGGGCAAATTAAAATCTCGCTGGTCTGGCCCGTTTTCTGTTTTAGAAGTATTTCCTTATGGAACTGTTTTAATTTCTCACCCTGATAAGGGTAATTTCAAAGTGAATGGTCAGCGTCTTAAACTCTACTTTTCTGGTGATGATGATGTCAGTCCAAACATTATTAAGTTTCTGCTTCACGAACTCTAATCTGAAACTTTTAATTTTTTGCTAAAGACAATTTTATTTCGGGACAACAATATTTTTGGACAAAATTATTTTTTTGATGCGTCGAGCTCAACGACGCTTTAACCAAAGGGCGCTCTAGGGAGGCAACCCAAGTTATCTTTTTCTGTTTTCTTTATTTTACAATTTTTGTCTCGGACGGCTCCGACAAGCTGAAGCTTCTGCGATCGCCTGCTCCAACATTGCTGAATCCATCACAAAGTCCAAAGAAGACATTCGGGGAGCGGCATCACTCAGCTTTCGCAGCAAATAAATCCGGGGAAGTACCTATATTTCAATTCTGTCTTTCAATTCTGTACTTTATTTTTCTCTCCTTCTCCAACCCCCTTCTTTAGCCATTGAGGACAATGTCTGTTTTAAGCTTGGGGGAGGACTTCCTCCTTCACTTTTGCTTAGTGTGAATATTTTTCTTTTTGTATATATTTTAAATATTTCCAAAATAATAAAAAAAATGAATATCTTAAAACTCCAAAAAAAAGAGAAAAAAATTTTCTAAAAAACCAAAAAAAAAAGAGAATATTTCTCAAAATAAAAAAAAATATGTGTTTATGAATAGTTTAGACATTTTGGTATTTCAATAGTACCCCTAGTTTTTAGTTTTGTTTTACTCAAAATCTCCTATAAACAACTTAGTTAATTATAATATTTCTAATAGTTCTTTTTAATTATGTTTCACAAGTAAAATGTTGGCCATGCTGTGTTTCTAATTCGCGGTAACATGTTAAGGTGAAATATTTTTCTAAAACTCGCATTTCTATTATGGTTTTTTGTTGTTTATTTCCTTTACTTTCTTAAAAATTCATCATCCACTATTTTCTTTTTCGTTTTTGAATAATTTTTGTAAAGTCAACTTTTGAATAACGTAGTAGATGTGAACGATCCAAGTCACCTATTATTTCTATTTTCAAGTTAATTTCATCAATCTTCCTTTATTATCTAGGACTCGCTTTTTGAAAATTTTTCAAACCTTTGTTTTAAATAAATTCAAAAGCGTGAAAATGATTTAGGCCGTTTTTGTTTTCGTTTGAGCTTTCTTGCCAACCTAAAAACTTTTACCACTAGTTAGCCATTTTTGAGCCTTTTTCCGATTTCATTTGATAGCTCCTCCCTTCATTTCAGTTTCACCAAAGCCACAATTTCCAACCTATCGAATCACACTAGCCTTTTTGAGTTTCATAAATTATTTTGACGATTTTAATAGGGTATTTTGTGATTTTTGTGGGAGAAAGGTTTTTAAAAAAAAAGTATGTTCGAAAGTGATGTTTATTTTTGTTTGGCCAACTCAAAAAGGAAAATAAAAAAATATTTATGGCCTTTGTTTTGAAAAAAAAAGAAGAAAAAGAATGTGTGTATATATTTTTATAAAGATTTTGAAACTCTTTGCTTTGGTTTAGTGTGATTTTAAAACCTTCACATTTATCTTTGAATTCCACTCCTAATCATTTTCCTAAACCAAATGTTTCTGTCCTATTTAAGTCCTTTTGATTCACGCTTTTTGATTTTTATTTAATAACTAAGAAAAGAAAAACAGTAAATCAGTTTTAGTTTTGGATTTAAACATAGATTTTTGTTAATTAAATTGATATAATTATAATGTGTTGCTTGGATCTAGTAACAACTCAATGCGTGTTTTTCATTTTCGTTGCTTTACTTAAGTCCATTTAAAAAAAATCTCGTTAAAATTTTGGATGATTTGTTTTTATTAAGTAAAGTTTATAAAAGTTTTACCATACCTAAATAATTGTTTTAGACTTACATTTCACCTTTTCCCTACTTAGAATTTCGCATAGTACTTGTGTAGGCATAATTAGAACTTTTTGATTAGTCCTTTTTATAAATTTCTAGTTTTTATATTTTTGCTTGGGGACAAGCAAAGCTTAAGCTTGGGGGAATTTGATAATACGTTTTGTATCCTAAACAATTATCGTATTTTCTATTTTATATTGTACAAATTATGTCTATTATTAGTTTATTTTTATCCTTTTTATGTAAATTTTATTGCCACTAACTTTTTCCTGTCTTTTTGCAGGTTTCTAGAAAAATTGCCAAAATGACCTGTCACGCCCCCTGTCACGCCCTCTATGGGCGTGACCTAGGGCGTGTCACCCGATCCCGAGGACTCCTGCTGGAAGGGACAGAAAACGGTCAAAAACCGCTATCACGCCCCCTGACACGCCCTCCATGGGTGTGTCACCAGGCGTGACCAGGGGCGTGTCGCCCTCTGCCGCAAAGCTGCCGCCGCATTAAATGTCGTTCCGCCTCAGCACGCAAACAGTACTGTCACGCCCCATGTCACACCCGTGACATGGGCATGACACCCTCCTTTTTCGGTGACTGACGGATTTCCGACCAATGATTTGGACATGACGTGCCTGTCACGCCCCCCTGTCACGGGCGTGACCTAGGGCGTGACCACCGACATACCGAAGCAATCATCCCTCCCGCCAGAATCCAGAGCCCGAGGTCAAATCCGTACCTGTCACGCCCCCTGACACGCCCCCCCTAGGGCGTGTCGGAGGGCGTGACCAACCCGAGAAATTTTCTATAAATTGAGCCCCCCCTCCCCATTTCAACAAGTTTTGGTTGAGTGGGGGAGGTGCTGTCCCTTTGTTTCTTGATCCTTTTTCATGCTTTCTCTCTCTCTCCCCCCCTCTCTTTGTACTTTTTGTTTAACCCTAGCTTAATTGTAGTTTGTCTTAGCTTTGATTGTAATTTTGCTCTTGCTTAGTGCTACTTGTAGGGCTAGAATAGGATTTAAATTTCATGCACTTGTAATTTCAATTTCAATAGTGTACTTGCCCTTTTTCATTAATAAAAGTGTTCTTCCTTTACTTGTCTTCATTTATATGCTTTTCTACTCATCTCCCCTCCTCCATTCCATAATGATTAACTAATCCTCATTGTACTCGATCTTGATGATCCGAGGTTAGAGCGATTATGTTATGATGTTTTAATTAATCTTTTCTTTTTAGGTTAGGGCCTTGAATTACTCTTGATTAATCACGGGTTGGAGGTATATTTTCGATATATACTCTCCTCCTTTGCTTTCATTCTGGGCTAGCCGAGAGGCCGAAAGAATGAAGTGAGCATTCAAGAGTAAAGGGAGTTGTACGCACCCCTCGAGAGAGGCAGACGTCCAAATCTCCCGGATTGGAGTAAAATCCAATAGTGGGGTTCACCGCGTAAAGCGAGTTTTAGGCCTCTGATTTAGATGAGAGTCGGTCGGACCTTCCTAAACTCAGTTGGGCACGACTTCGAGAGAAGCGTGTTCAAGCTTTAGGAACCTCCACGGTCAAGGACCTTTATCCTATTAAGTTCAGATTTTTATCGCATTTTCTTAATCGTCTTTAGCCGAGGTGAATCTTGATTGGGTGCATTTCCATTTCATATTTTCTACCTTTCGTAGTAATCGCCTATCTTGTGCTCTTTAATTAACTGCAGTAGTTTCCTTTCTAGCATAGTCCTTTGCTTAATAGCTTAACTTAATTGCGGTAGTTCTCTTTCTAGTATAGCTTTAATTCCTCCCTTGCACTTAGATTTTCTAAAACCCTAGTTTTTCCGTCGATAAGATAATAGCGTTCGTGTGAGTAAGCTTAGCCAACAGTTCCCGGATTTCAATACGACACTTGTGTCCCCTTGCTACAATTCGATAGGTATACTTGCCTCATCGGGTTGCTAGTTCGGTTGCGTTTATTTTCTTCGAACCCTAGCGCGCAACAGTGATAAGCAGTGGAATATCTCAAATCTGTCCACAACCCCTCTTGAAGGCTCTTCCAAAAATGAGACGTGAACCTGGAGTCTCGATCCGATATGATGCTCACGGGAACACCATGCAGTCTGATGACCTCCTCCAAATACAGCTCAACTATCTTCCTCATCGGGTAGTCGATCTTGAATGGCACGAAGTGAGAACACTTCGTCAGTCTGTCCACAATCACCCATACTGAATCATGCCCCCAAGGAGATCTTGACAAGCCTGTAATGAAATCCATAGAGATGCTTTTCCTCTCCCAAGCCGGAATCTCCAAGGGGGTCAGCTTGCCACCTGGTCTTCCATGATCAGCCTTCACTCGCTTGCAAGTGTTGCACTCAGAAACAAATCTGGCTATGTCTCCTTTCATCCCATACCACAAGGCAATCTTCTTCAAATCGCGGTACATCTTGGTGGATCCTGGGTGGTAGGCACTGCTAGATCTATGGGCTTCCCTGCACACAATAACCCTGATGTCACCAACCGCGTGAATGCAAAACCTACCACGGTACTTGATGAGTTGTAAATATACCTATATTTTTGTATTTTAATTATGTCATTTGACTTTATTTTAATCTTTTTTAGTTTATTTTCTTTAATAAAATGCTTCTTTTTTGTAAATTTTATACTAACTTAAATTATTTTTGTTTTCTGAAATTTTTCAGAAAAATGAATTTTTGGCCTGTCACGCCCGTGACCATGCCCAACACGGGCGTGTCAGGCACTCAATGCCATCATCGAATCGACACTCAACGATTTCACTGTTCAAGACTCAACGCCTTCATGTCACGCCCGTGTCAAAGCTCGTCATGCCCGTGTCAATGTCGGCACTCAACGCTTTGTCAACTGTCAACGCTGTCGACATCGAGCTGCCAGCTGTCCCGGTCACGCCCCGCTTACACGCCCGTGACAATTCTGTCACGCCCGTGACCGCCACGTGGGCTGCCCCGAAGTCAAAGCGCGCGTCAAATCCCTAGAGCCAGCTCCCCGTCACGCCCCCCCTGTCACGCCCGTGAGCTGGGGCGTGACCGCCACATTTTTAGCCGAAGTCAAAGCTCCAGTGAAATCACCAATCAAGCTCATGAACAGTACTGTCACGCCCCCCTGTAAAGCCCGTGCCCTAGGGCGTGACCGACCCGAAATTTTGCCTATAAAAGGGCAGCTGCTGTATGAGAATTCTGTCCACTTTTTTGGTCCACTTTGCTAAGGGGAGGTGCTGCCCAAGTGAAATCCAATTGTTATGTAAGGGAATTTTATCCCCCCCTCTCTCTCTCTTAGTTTGTATTAGGTTGTTTGCTTTAGCTTTTCATTGTAATAGCTTTTCTTCATAAATAAAAGTTAGTTTTTCTCTCTTGCAAAATATGAAGTTTCATGGAAGCACCCTTCTCTTTGTGATTTTTTCGTTCTCTTGTCCCCTTTTTTATGCTTTATCTTTTAATGCTTTATAACTTAGTTAGATTTAGGATTTTATCGCATTTTCTAGTCGTTATGCTGTCCGTTTTATTTTTATTTTCCGCACCAGTTTAGCTTCAGTTTATTTTTATTTTCACTTTTTATGCATTTCTACCGCATTCTAGCGGTAGAAATGCACTTGTCTTAATTTTTCGCCAACTTACATTTTGCGTTTATTTGCAAAACTTTTAGCTTCGTTTAATTTTTATTTTCTCTTTTTATGCATTTCTACCGTATTCTAGCGGTAGAAATGCAGTTGTTTTAATTTTTCAGTAACTTTGTTTTTCTTATTTTTGCAAGTGTGTGTGCGTGTATGAGTTAGATTTTATTGCTTTATTTCAATTTCTGTAGAGTGTGTGCGTATGCATTTATTTCCGCCTACTCATTAAGAGTTAAATGGCGCTCTGCTTTCATTTTCCGCCCACTCGTTTGAGTGGGACTTGTCTTTTATTGCTTTCATTTTCTTCCTACTCATTTGAGTAGGAAAACTTAGAGTGCGTGCGTGTGTTTTCTTTCAAGTAGAGTGTGTGAGTGCGTTTCATTTCTGTAGAGTGTGTGTGTGTATGAGTATAAATTTACCCCCGCCCACTCGCTCGAGCCGGGATTCGCATTTACTGCTTTCTTCAGTCCTACTCGTTTGGGTAGGACTTGCAATTTACTGCTTTCTTACTGCTTTCATTTACCGCTTTCTTTATCGCTTTCTAGTGTAAGTGTCCCCATTTCGATGAGTGGCTAACCGCCCTTAGCCCTCAATATCGAGAGCATTGGGACAGATAAAATGGCTTTAAATAATTAAAGGTCCTGTTTTCTATTTAATTAAATTTCTTAAGGTTTGCCCTGGGTTAACGATGCGTAGGACCGCATAATCGATGTGCGGGCTCTATTTCTGTTATCCATACGCAACGCCGAGAGGCCGCACGTATGGACCGATCACCCTTGGGTAAAGAGAGCTCCGCGCTAACCCTCGAGAGAGGAGGCACGCGACTCTACCGGATTGGGTTCCCCACCCAATAGCGGGGTTCTTAGCGTAATGCGGGCGTTAAGAGGAATCTTTCGTCGGTCTAGCGATCGGTCGAATAGTCTTAGCGTTCAGGTGAGCGATAGTCCTAGAGATAAGTGAGCACATTCTTATGGAACCTCTACGGTCGAGTCTCTGCCTTAATTAATTTGAAAGTTAGGATCTCTTTTTATTAAAAGTTATTTTAGTTCAAATTCTCTTTCGATATTGTCGCGCCGAGTTCTTCATCGGCTTTCTGTATTTTATTTCCTGCTTTCATTTTCTGCATTGTATTTATTTTTATGTTCGCCATTCCCCTTTTTTATATATAACTCACTTAAAATATTATCGGTAGAATAATAGGCTTTCAGGGAAAGAGTAGATATAGCTAAGCCGGCCCCGAGAACAATACGACCCCGATATTCCTCCACACGGAATATCCTGTACTACACGCGATAGGTGCACTTGCCTCCCTCTCGTTAAAACTCGGTTTCTAACAAAAACAAAACGCTCTTCTTTTTATAAATAAAAACCTCCACTTTCACACCTAAATAAGAGCCGGCGTTTTAACCATCAAGTTTTTGGCGCCGTTGCCGGGGAAATTTCGTCTTACTATTTTGAATTCCTGAAACCTATTAATTTTACCCTTTATTTCTACTAATATATATATAAAAAAAAATTGATCAACCAAAAAATTTATATTAATAATAATAATAATATCAATATTAATATTAATAATAAATAACTAAAGAAAAAAAAAATTAAAACTTAAAAAAAAAAAAAATCAGAAAAATTAAAAACAAAAAAAAAATCAAAAACTTAGAAAAATATAAAACTTAAAAACTTTAAAACTAAAAGAATAAAAGACTTAAAAAAAATGATGAAATTTTTTTCTTTCTTTTCATCCAAAAATTTAAAATTCAAAAAAATATATATATCTTTCTTTTTTATTTTCCCTTTAACTTATTTTCTTTTTTCTTTTTTTTTATTTTCAAAAAATCAAAAACTAAAAACAAAAAAAAAATTTCTCAAAAATTCAAAAATAATAAAAAAAAACTAAGAAAAAATATATAAAACAAAAAATTTAAAATTAAGTATTTATTTTGTCGTTTCGGCGCGCTTCACAATTGTGAGCGCTAGGGGATCGCGTATCCGTCGCACATTTATCACACTCACTTACCCCTCGCGCCCCCTATCACCCGCACACTTTTCGCCGAACTTGTCTTTTCCATTTTTCAGTTTTATTTTTTTTTCTTGTTTTTACTTTAACTTTTGCAGGGTCAAACTTAACGGGCTTCCCCGAACGCGATTTAGGGAAGATTTCTAAACCCCTGTTTTTAAATTTTAAATTTTGTACATACTGCTTAAATTTTTATATATATCCTGTTCCTCATACTTAGTGCAACATTGGGGACAATGTTGGACTTAAGTATGGGGGTGTTTCCTATTTTCTGTCCTTTTATTTCAAGCACTAAATAAAAATTCCAAAAAAAATTGCAAAAATTAAAAACTTCAAAAAATTTCATGCTTTAATAATATTAATTATAAAAATTAAAATTTGTTCAAAAAATAAAACATCGCTCCGCGACGTTCGACTCATCGAACCAACCACAGATAAGAGTCTGTTCGCGGGCGATCCTTTTTTTACTTTGTAAATATTTTTGTAAATATTCTCGTCTCTTTCCCTTTTCTTTCCTATCTTGTAAAAATTTCTAAAAAAATGATTAAAAACAGCAAAATATGAAAAAAATTAGAAAAACTCATAAAAATTAAAAAAAAAATTTATTTTGTAATAAATAATTTGAATACCTTAATTCTTAACCTCTTTGCTCTCCAAAATAATCGTTTCGGGTTTAATTATAAGCGAATTTTAATTAATTCTTTATTTACTATTCGTTTTTTAATTGTAGCTCGATAGACTTAAATTTCTGGGGTTAAGATTTTAAAGAATTTTTTATGGCTTTTTCTTATTATAGGGAACTTGTCTTTCTCATTTTCACTTCTGATTTTTTTTTGAAATAAAGCACATTTTTATGTTAGAAAATAACATTCATGGATTTTACATTATTTCCACTTATGCTTTTAGAAACGTAGGAACGTTCAAATTAAAAAGGTTGCTCTCGAAATTTTTTATTAAACTCTAAGTTTTCTTTTAGAAATTCATCCCTTCCATCTTTTTTCCATGCCTTACTTGGTATGATTCTCCACTCACCCTTAAAAGATCTTATGTAAATGGGGATAAGATTTCGTCCCGTAAACATAAGCACCCAAAATTTTAAAAAGATTATATGCTACGGATTAAGAGAATAAAATTCATTACTCCTATACATATACATTGGGTTTATTTATATTCATGAAGAAAGAAAAAAATGTTAGGAAAATAAGATTTCATTTTCCTAATAATTCAAAAAGAAAAAAATGTGGAGGTTCGAGAAAAAATTACCTCGCCTCAAAAATCCAAGCCCTCTTCATAACCGCCAATCCACTTATCTATTTTTCATAATTCTAGAATTAATCTAAAACTTTTTGAGAGCATAATTTTTAAATTGAATTATTTCCTATCAATTTCTTTTTAGCTAAAGTTTTTTCGATAATTCCAATCCATTTTTGTTAAACTAACAAAAATAATTTTCGCTTTCTTTTTTTCCATTTAGAATCATTTTTTGAAACAGTTCCTCTATTTTTAACATTTTCATAATTTAGGATTTAATTCCGAAACCCCGGAAATTTACTTCGATCTTTCGTACAATTAAATCCAGCGGTAGTTAAATTTAGGATTCTTTTTAATTACTTATAGGTTCATCTCCCACTTTTGCTCTGCAATAGCAAAAGCTTAAGTATGGGGGTATTTGATGAGTTGTAAATATACCTATATTTTTGTATTTTAATTATGTCATTTGACTTTATTTTTATCTTTTTTAGTTTATTTTCTTTAATAAAATGCTTCTTTTTTGTAAATTTTATACTAACTTAAATTATTTTTGTTTTCTGAAATTTTTCAGAAAAATGAATTTTTGGCCTGTCACGCCCGTGACCATGCCCGACACGGGCGTGTCAGGCACTCAACGCCATCATCGAATCGACACTCAACGATTTCACTGTTCAAGACTCAACGCCTTCATGTCACGCCCGTGTCAAAGCTCGTCATGCCCATGTCGATGTCGGCACTCAACGCTTTGTCAACTGTCAACGCTGCCGACATCGAGCTGCCAACTGTCCCGGTCAAGCCCCGCTTACACGCCCGTGACAATTCTGTCACGCCCGTGACCGCCACGTGGGCTGCCCCGAAGTCAAAGCGCGCGTCAAATCCCCAGAGCCAGCTCCCCGTCACGCCCCCCTGTCACGCCCGTGACCTGGGGCGTGACCGCCACGTTTTCAGCCGAAGTCAAAGCTCCAGTCAAATCACCAATCAAGCTCATGAATAGTACTGTCACGCCCCCCTGTCACGCCCGTGACCTAGGGCGTGACCGACCCGAAATTTTGCCTATAAAAGGGCAGCTGCTGTATGAGAATTTTGTCCACTTTTTTGGTCCACTTTGCTAAGGGGAGGTGCTGCCCAAGTGAAATCCAAATGTTATGTAAGGGAATTTTATACCCCCCCTCTCTCTCTCTTAGTTTGTATTAGGTTGTTTGCTTTAGCTTTTCATTGTAATAGCTTTTCTTCATAAATAAAAGTTAGTTTTTCTCTCTTGCAAAATATGAAGTTTCATGGAAGCACCCTTCTCTTTGTGATTTTTTCGTTCTCTTGTCCCCTTTTTTATGCTTTATCTTTTAATGCTTTATAACTTAGTTAAATTTAGGATTTTATTGCATTTTCTAGTCGTTACGCTGTCCGTTTTATTTTTATTTTCCGCACCCGTTTAGCTTCAGTTTATTTTTATTTTCACTTTTTATGCATTTCTACCGCATTCTAGCGGTAGAAATGCACTTGTCTTAATTTTTCGCCAACTTCCATTTTGCGTTTATTTGCAAAACTTTTAGCTTCGTTTAATTTTTTTTTTCTCTTTTTATGCATTTCTACCGCATTCTAGCGGTAGAAATGCAGTTGTTTTAATTTTTCAGTAACTTTGTTTTTCTTATTTTTGCAAGTGTGTGTGCGTGTATGAGTTAGATTTTATTGCTTTATTTCAATTTCTGTAGAGTGTGTGCGTATGCATTTATTTCCGCCTACTCATTAAGAGTTAAATGGCGCTCTGCTTTCATTTTCCGCCCACTCGTTTGAGTGGGACTTGTCTTTTATTGCTTTCATTTTCTTCCTACTCATTTGAGTAGGAAAACTTAGAGTGCGTGCGTGTGTTTTCTTTCAAGTAGAGTGTGTGAGTGCGTTTCATTTCTGTAGAGTGTGTGTGTGTATGAGTATAAATTTACCCCCGCCCACTCGCTCGAGCCGGGATTCGCATTTACTGCTTTCTTCAGTCCTACTCGTTTGGGTAGGACTTGCAATTTACTGCTTTCTTACTGCTTTCATTTACCGCTTTCTTTATCGCTTTCTAGTGTAAGTGTCCCCATTCCGATGAGTGGCTAACCGCCCTTAGCCCTCAATATTGAAGAGCATTGGGACAGATAAAATGGCTTTAAATAATTAAAGGTCCTGTTTTCTATTTAATTAAATTTCTTAAGGTTTGCCCCGGGTTAACGACGCGTAGGACCGCATAATCGATGTGCGGGCTCTATTTCCGTTATCCATACGCAACGCCGAGAGGCCGCACGTATGGACCGATCACCCTTGGGTAAAGAGAGCTCCGTGCTAACCCTCGAGAGAGGAGGCGCACGACTCTACCGGATTGGGTTCCCCACCCAATAGCGGGGTTCTTAGCGTAATGCGGGCGTTAAGAGGAATCCTTCGTCGGTCTAGCGATCGGTCGAATAGTCTTAGCGTTCAGGTGAGCGATAGTCCTAGAGATAAGTGAGCTCATTCTTATGGAACCTCCACGGCCGAGTCTCCGCCTTAATTAATTTGAAAGTTAGGATCTCTTTTTATTAAAAGTTATTTTAGTTCAAATTCTCTTTCGATATTGTCGCGCCGAGTTCTTCATCGGCTTTCTGCATTTTATTTCCTGCTTTCATTTTATGCATTGTATTTATTTTTATGTTCGCCATTCCCCTTTTTTATATATAACCCACTTAAAATATTATCGGTAGAATAATAGGCTTTCAGGGAAAGAGTAGATATAGCTACGCCGGCCCCGAGAACAATACGACCCCGATATTCCTCCACACGGAATATCCTGTACTACACGCGATAGGTGCACTTGCCTCCCTCTCGTTAAAACTCGGTTTCTAACAAAAACAAAACGCTCTTCTTTTTATAAATAAAAACCTCCACTTTCACACCTAAATAAGAGCCGGCGTTTTAACCATCAGTACTTCAAAGTACCTGCATCGTCTAAAGAAAAATCTGGCAGTTCACCTCTCTCAGCTCGAAGATACAAATGCAGAAGGTCAGGATCATCTTTCTGATGCAATCTCGTGAGCGCGATCCATGAAGGTTCTGCCACTGCTAGGCTTCTCTGCACATCGCAGCTACCCACAGAAATGTCAGTCAATAGAAACTCCTCTACTAACAACTCGGTTGTGAGACCAAAAATCTTCCCTGATTTCCCACTCAGGGCGCCGACCACCACATTGGCCTTGCCCAGATGATACTGAATCTCAACATCATAGTCGGCCACGTACTCTAGCCACCGCCGTTGACGCAGATTCAATTCCTTCTGCATGAAGAGATACTTCAAGCTCCTATGATCAGTAAAAATCCTGCACTGCACACTATACAGCAAATGCATCCACAGCTTAAGAGCATAGATCACGGCAGCAAACTCTAGGTCGTGCGTAGGGAAATTCTTCTCATGAGTCTTTAGTTGTCTCGACCCGTACGCAATCACCTTCCCTCCATGCATAAACACGCATCCCAGCCCGATATGCGATGCATCCACATATACATCATACTCAGCACCTTCAGTAGGCAAGGACAAAATAGGAGCTGAACATAGCCTTCTCTTTAGCTCCTCAAAATCATCTTCACATTTACCATCCCATACGAAGGCTACATTCTTCTGCGTCAACTTGGTCAATGGCGCAGACAGGGTGGAGAATCCCTCCTCAAATCTTCTATAATAGCCCTCCAAACCCAAGAAGCTTCTGATCTCATGAGGAGTAACATGTCTCGCCCATTCCATAACCGCAGCGATATTTTCTGGGTCTACTGAGATCCCCTCCTTGTTAACCACATGGACGAGGAAAGATACCTGAGGAAGCCAAAATTCACATTTGCTCAGCTTGGCGTAATGCATATGGTCTCTCAGAGTCGCCAAGACTAGACGCAAATGTCGATCATGCTCTTCTGCATTCCGGGAGTACACCAAGACGTCATAAATAAAGACAATCACAAACTTGACTAAGCAATCCTTGAACACGCGGTTCATCAAATCCATGAAAGCTGAGGGCGCATTAGTCAAACCAAATGAAATGACTAAGAACTCGAAATGCCCATGACGAGAACGGAACGCCGTCCGCGAAACATCTGACGCCTGAATCCTCAACTGGTGATAGCCTGTACGAAGGTCTATCTTTGAAAACACAACACTACCACGCAGCTGGTCAAACAAATCATCAATCCGAGGCAGAGGGTACCTTTTCTTAATTGTAACCTTGTTCAGCTCTCTGTAGTCGACGCATAGCCTCATCGACCCATCTTTCTTCTTTACGAACAACACAAGTGCACCCTAGGGCGACGAACTTGGCCTAATAAAACCCTTTGCAAACATCTCATCTAGCTGGATCCGCAACTCCTCTAGCTCTCGCGGGGCCATGCGGTATGACGCCTTAGCAATAGGACGCATACCCGGCTCCAAATCTCTGACAAACTCGACATCTTTATCGGGTGGAAGACCGGGAAGATCGACAGGAAAAACATCAGAGAACTCACAAACAACAGGAATCTCCTCCAACCACGGCACACTAACACATATCCCTATTAGAGAGACCAAATAGGCAAAACAACCAGAATCAAGCAACTTGCGAGCACGTACCGCAGAAATGACCGGAGACTCCTGGAGTGGATTGGACTAAACGCTGCCGGGCTGACCGTTGTCTTTCACGAAATCTAAGCGCTTACCCTTGCACTGGATAACCGCATCATTACTGGACAACCAGTCCATGCCTAGGATAACATTGAAGTCTTCCAGGTCAATAACCTTCAGATCCGTCTTTGCTAGAAAGTCCCCCAACAAGATTGGGCAGCCCTGAAAACCCAAATCTGAAATCACGGAGTCACCAGAAGGGAACTTGACGCAGAAATCTCCACTAAAACGATCTAGGCCCAAATGGAATCGCTCCACGAAAGCCCTAGCAACAAAAGAGTGGGTAGCGACAGAATCGAAAAAAACGCGCGCCCAGCGGTTCATTTCCTTAAATTTCCCTATATAGTAACCCACACAACTAAGGGAAAATAAAAGCTAAACTATACAAGAGGTAGAATATTCAAGTTAGGAAGAAATCTAACCTGAAATAACCTGGGTCGAGGTCAACGCTTCCTCCGAAGAGATCACATTAAGCTTCCCCACCCCTTTATCCATGCGTGGGGGTGGCGGCAATGCCTGCAATGGAACTTTTGGGAGAACGGGCTGTGCCTGAGGGCACCTCGTCTTTAGATGGCCCTTTTTCCCACACTCAAAGCAAACTTTATCTTTCAACCAGCAATGGGCCACGTCATGCCCCTTCTTTCCGCACAAGGTACACACCACATCTCATCATGGGGCACCCTGAATAGCATGTACCTGCACTTTTTTCACGCTGCCAATCTCTTGAAGCACTTCTCCAAAGGGTGGCCTGGCCGGCCGCAGAAGCTATAAGTCCCCTCTGTCTTCTTCCTTAAAACTTCATCAGGTTCCTGGGGGCCATTCCCCCCAACAGACTTCCGTTTGTCTTGCCTCGCCTACTGGCCTCTATTCTTAGCATTCTCAATGGCCTCGACCTTCAAAGCAGCTTCAACCACTCCGGCATAACTGACTGCTCCATAGGCATTTGCTAACTGCTGAACGTCGCTTCTTAGCCCACCCAGAAATTGCTTAACCCGGTCTGCTTCAACACTCACAAGTTTAGGGGCAAACTGACTCAGTTTGCTAAACTCAACCTCATACTCACTAACCGTGAGTTTCCTTTGCTTCAAATGCAGGAAGTCGTTCATCAACCGGTCCCGCTCGACCGAGGGCAGAAATTTACTCAACAACATTACCTTAAACGACTCCCAGGTGCATCCTGCCACAACACTTTCCTTCTCCCTTAAACACCAACTCTTTGCCAATCCCTTTAGCTGGTAGGCAGCGAGCATTACTTTTTGATGATCCATAATCCAAGAATAGGAGAACATCTGCTCTATAGAAATCAGCCAGTCATCCAAAATCAGGAAATCCGCCTGCCCGCCATAAGTAGGGGGCCAAAGCCGCTGAAACTGAGATATGAAGGCCATCTCCGGGGGCACCACCACCGGAGGCACAAGAGGATCAGGAGGGAGAGGAACAGCTACACCCCCAACGGGGTCCTGAACCCTCTAAGCCTGCCCTGCCACTACTGCAACAAAGGACTTAATCTGGGTTTGCACATCCACCATCTGCCTAGATAAGGCTTCATTACTTAGCCGCAAACTATAAATCAGAGCCTCGCTCTAGGATCCCGAAGACTCACCCTTAGATTGGGGAGTCGATCGTTTTGCAGGACGCTTCGCCATCCTATAATCGCACCAGTTCTAGTTAAAACCCATCCCAACAGCTAGAACAAAACTACCTGGTACAAACAAACATACTTAAATATGAATTTCAACTGCAAAACTTGCTCTGGGATTTGTTTTATACCATCATACTAACTCATGTGCCTAAACTATGAATGTTGCTTTTATATTCATTTTGGATCAAAACCATGTGTGTATATATATCATCATGCAAATCTTTAGCCTGGCACGTTGTGCTTATGAAATGTTATGATATGCATACCGTGCTATGCATTCTAAAAAGGCCTTAATGCATGCCATGGGTGGCGTACACATTAAAATGTTATGCATCCCATACTACATAACATTCCAATACAACTAAAAAAAAGAAAACGTGCTAGCCGCATTCATGTGGTGAGGTTATGCATCCCATACTACATAACCATTACATGTTGCCTCCTATGGTGTATCCATATACAAACACATATTATGCATCCCATACAACATAATATGCCTTGTATACTTCTTTATGCTTATGAGTGTAGTGTTCGTTCTTTGACCAAGACGTGCTGATGACATATCGGTGAGTGTATGCTTATGAAGCTAAACTTCTAATGCAATCAAAAGGAAAGGTTGCCCGACTTACCTGTCAAGAAACCTCCCTCTGATACCAACTACCACAACCTGCATTTTCCCTGAGGTTAAGAAGTATCAGAGTACGGGAAAACACGCGTTGTGATGCCACGTCCAGCAGGGGATAACTGCTGACGCTCAGGCAACGCACTAAGATTTCAAATCACTAGCTTAGAAATAGAAGAAAACTAGTTTATTAAAAGGCCGTATCCCTCAGCATAGTGGATCAGCTTGTCCACGATAGGAAAAATATATTTGTTTGCAGCAGAAAATACTTTGATTTAGTTGATTTGACATCCTAAATTAGTATAAGGGCCCACAAGGGACCACTTATGGTATGCACGACTCCTAAGGTGAGTATAGTATTTATATATGAAAGATATTCTTTATGCTTAAAGAAGATAGTACTTTAGTTTTGCAAATATGATATGCATGAAGTACATATAATAGTTTAGGGTTTTAAAATACCTAACATGCAACCTAGCATAAAACCTTCCCAGAAGCAAGTAAGCAACCCCAAGGGGGCAAAAATAGCAGTTTTAATTCATATCCAGCAAAACAAGTAAGCCACCAGTGGGCGTCGACAACCAGACATGAACCCACCGGTGAGTGTGCATGTCTATACAGAAAATAAGAATAACTACCTCACTAGGTGAAAGATCTGCAACTAAGCTACCATGGAGGCTACAGGCAAAACCCACTAAAAGGAATCAGCCGCTCTATCGGCTATAACCTGGACCTGAGGCATTCAAGAAAGGATGCCTCAGCAAAGAAATATTCAAAAGAAAAGGAGCACTAGATTAATTAATAAAGAAGGGTTTACCAACCCGGCAACAAAGTGCTAACAGTAGAAGAAAAGACATGACAGTAAGAAGAAAATAATAATTATTATTATTATTGTCAAAAAGGACAGTAAAGGTAAATCACACCAAGTGTGAGCACAAAATCTACCTGCTCTGCAGAAAGAACAAACCTGCAGCAGTAAAGCATCACTATACTAACAGGAAAAGCCAAAAGCAGGCAAAGGGAGAGCTAACAATCCTAACTTTCCGGGCAAATTACCGGGGTATAAATAATAAGAGGCTGGAGCGTGTGGCAGTACCAACACCAACAACCAGACCCAAAAATAAATACTCAAGGGTAAAACATAACCGGTGGCAGCCTTAGGGTCCACGCACCTAAACAAGTTGGCCCCATTGTCCAAACTTAGTGGTGCTCATAGCTCAGCATACACATTTCACCCCTCCAGAGTCTAGAAAACACCCCCTATGGTCATAGTCCACGAGTCGGCATGACAAAACTGGCCGAACACCCCAACATCCCCTTTAGGAAGGAAAAAACTCCTCTAACAGTCCTAAGGAAGTAAACCCCAAGGCAAAAGACTTAGCCAAAAAAAAACGGCGGCGTTGAGTGAGGTACCCTCACTCAACACCAAAACAGCCACGGCGTTGAGTGAGGTACCCTCACTCAACGCCAGAGACTTATCCAGAAGCCCTGGCTATGGAATTGAGCGATTCTACCTTACTCAACGCTAAACGTGCTTTGGCGTTGAGTGAGGTCGACTCACTCAACGCCATCAGGCTTAACCGCGAGAGAAAATCTTGGCGTTGAGTGAGTCCTCCTCACTCAATGCCAAAACAGCGATGGCGTTGAGTGAGGTAGACTCATTCAGCGCAAAATTACTTAACCGCAAAACAGAAAACCTTGGCGTTGAGTGAGTCCCCCTCACTCAACGCCAAAACAGCCATGGCGTTGAGTGAGGTAGACTCACTCAATGCCAATTTACTTAGCAGCAAAACATAAATATTGGCATTGAGTGAGTCCCCCTCACTCAATGCCAAAACAGCAATGGAGTTGAGTGAGGTAGACTCACTCAATGCCAAATCACTTAGCCGCAGAACAAAAGCTTTGGCATTGAGTGAGTCCACCTCACTAAACGCCAAACCGCCATGGCGTTGAGTGTTGTCCACTTACTCAACGCCAAGTGACTTAGCCGCAAAAATGACTATGGCGTTGAGTGAGTGCACCACACTCAACTCCATAAGCCTAACAGTCTAGGCATTGAGTGAGGTACACTCACTCAACGCTTTTGACTTAGCATTTTCCAGAAAAAACTGGAACTAACCCTACCCCTGTCCACACTGTTTTCCACAACCCGAGAGCTGGAATTTAATTCCAGCTCTCACTCCTATCTCTCCTACCCGACCACAACAACCCAAAAACTTTCTTACACTAAGCTAAGCCTAATCACAATACTACCCAGCAACCTTGACACCAGCCAAGACAACCAGTTAACCGAGAAAGGAAAAAAACTGGAGTTAAAGCTATAGATTAAGGACAGCACAGGGCTGGTCTGAGGGGGAAAGAGTTAACCAACTTCTCTTACATCTAGGGAAGAAAAGAAATAATACAGAGCATAAACTAATAGCTAGAATAAAAAGAAAACACCAGCAAGGGAAAGGTGTGAGAAGCGACTAAAACAAGCTGGAAATGGTATAACTGAAATTTTATTATCAGAAAAATGTATCTATTACAAAGGTATGGCTTCCCTTATATAGAATGGGGAGAGAAGAGAGAATACAAATAAGAGATGTGGGACTAAAACTATACATAAAATCTGGGCGGCTAGAACAACAGACCGGAACAAGCCGCGCGGTTAGACAGAAGGGCTAACCGCTCGGCCACTGCCAGAGAGAGAGACAAGCCGCCATATGAGACCGTTAGACCGCTCGGTCTCCTAGTCGCCAGTAACAGACCGCTAGACCGCTTGGACCTCAGACCTCAATACTGCAACCAAACCGCTGAAGGCAAACCGCCAGACCGCCCGGTCAATAACCCGCAAAGCCAGACCGACAGACCGCCCGGTCTCTAACTTCAACACTCCCCCTCAAGCTGGAGCATATATGTCGATCATGCCCAGCTTGTCACATATATGGAGAAACGAGGCGGATACTGGCTTGGTGAAGATGTCAGCCAGCTCTTTTTCAGACGTGACGAAGGGAGTGCAAATTTGTTCCTTCAGAATCTCTTCACGAATGAAATGACAGTCAACCTAAATGTGCTTGGTTCTCTCATGGAAGACTGGATTTTTGGAGATGTATATAGCAGCCTTGTTGTCACAGAACATAGGTAGAGGATGGTTGTAGACCTCTCCTAAATCCAACATGAGAGCCCGTAGCCATTTTAGCTCGCAAGTGGTCGATGCCATACTCCGATACTCTGCTTCAGCACTGGACCTGGAGACAACAGATTGCTTCTTGCTCTTCCAGCTTACTAGAATGCCACCAACAAAGGTATAGAAATCAGAGGTAGACTTGCGGTCCCCTTTGTCATCAGCGTAACTCGCATCTGAGTAAGCTTCAACCCTCAGATGATCATTCTTCTGAAAGAGCAATCCTTTCCCAGGGGCTGCTTTGACGTACTCCAAGATCCGCAAGGCGGACTGTAGATGGCACTCCCTGGGAGCTTGCATGAATTGACTCACCTTGCCCACAACATAGGAAATGTCGGGCCTAGTCACGGTGAGGTATATGAGCTTACCAACTAGACGCCTGTACCGCGAAGCATCTGAAAGAAGAGGCGAACCATCTGTCCAGGTTTTGTCTTCTCCAATAGCCATGGGACATCGGGCAGGTTTGGCCCCAATCAATCCTGCTTCTTTTAAAATATCAAGAGCATACTTACGCTGAGAGAGGACTAAAGAGTTGGGCTTCCGAGAGATTTCGATCCCCAAAAAGTACTTCGGAGAACCCATATCTTTCGTGACTAGATGTTGGCGAAGATGCCGCTTTGTCAAGGCTACCCCTTCCTGGTCATCACCAGTGAGAAGAATATCATCAACATATACTGCAAGAACCACCAGTCCCGAAGATGTTTTGCGAATAAATAGAGAGTGATCAGCAGCACTGCGAGCAAAACAAACGGCCGCCACGATGCCGCTGAACTTGTCAAACCAAGCTCGAGGGCTCTGCTTGAGGCCATAGATTGCCTTCTGTAGCCGGCATACTCGTGTCTCCCCCTGAGCAACATACCCTGGAGGTTGCTCCATGTAGACGGCCTCCTGAAGATCACCATAAAGGAAGGAATTCTTGATATCCAGCTCGGAAAGTGGCCAGTCTTTGTTGACTGCCACAGAGAGAAGGACCCGTATAGTGCTGAGACGAGCCACGGGAGAGAAGGTGTCAAAGTAATCAACCCCAAAGTTTTGAGTAAAGCCCTTAGCCACCAGGCGAGCTTTGTAACGGTTCACAGTGCCATCTGGGCCAAATTTGACTATAAAGACCCAGCGACAGCCAACAACATCTGTATCAAAGGGAGGAGGTACAAGAGTCCAGGTACCCCGCTCTGTGAGGGTCGCCATTTCCTCATCCATGGCCAGCTTCCAGTGAGGATTGGCAAGGGCCTCCTATTAGGAACGAGGTGTGATAGTAGCAGAGATAGCCAGTGCAAAGGCCCTGCAAGAAGGGGTAAGACGATCATATGAAACAACAGTAGCAAGGGGGTGTAGGGTACACGTCTGCACCCCTTTGCGAAGAGCTACAGGAAGATCTAGGTCGGCGGGCTCCTCGGCATACAGAGCATCCTTGGCAGAGAGAGCTGGCCCGGGAGGAGAGAGCGACGGCAGCGGAGATGAGGGAGATGGAGGCGGAGAGAGAGGCGGAGGGAGAGGAGTGGGTGGAGACGGAGGAGGAGCGGATATCGCAATAGGAGACGAGGGAACGAACGGAATGACAGGAGAATCAGAGGTGGGGGGAGAGAAGAGGAGTCATCCGAGAAGTAGGAGGCATTCTCGAAGAAGGTAACGTCAGCAGAGACGAACTGCTTACGAAGAACAGGATCAAAGAAGCAGTAGCCTTTCTGAGTGGTCGAGTACCCCAGAAAGACACATTTGGTGGAGTGAGGGGAGAGCTTATCACGGGTGGCAGATGGGGCATGCACAAAAGTAGTGCACCCAAAGATTCGGAGAGGGAGAGGAAAAGGCTCCTTGCCTAGATAAAGGATGGAAAAAGGGGTTTTTCCCTTGAGAACGGAGGAGGGAATGCGATTGATGAGATAGCAGGCAAGAAGAACAATATAGCCTCAATATGAGCGAGGGACATGCATTTGAGTCATCAATGTGCGAGCAACATCGAGGAGGTGACGGTTTTTGCGTTCCGCCACCCCATTTTGTTGGGATGTATAGACACAACTTGTTTGATGAATAACGCCATGTTGCACACAGAAAGAGGTAAAAGCATAACTTAAGTATTCTTTTGCATTATCAGAGCGAAAAGTTTTAATACCAACACCAAACTGATTTTTGATTAAATTATAATAGGAGGTCCATACATTAAAAAGTTCAGAGCGATCTCGTAAGAGATACACCCAAGTACATCTAGAAAAATCATCAATAAAAGTTACAAAATAAGAACTACCCCGACTAATTGTAAGGGTAGGAGCAGGTCCCCAGATATCGGAGTGGACTAGATCAAATGGACGGGTAGAGCCCCGACCTTGCTTCGGCGGGAAGGAGGAACGATGATGCTTGCCAAGTTGACATGCTTCGCAGTGGAGAGGAGTGTTGGAGGGAGGGAGATGGGACAGAAGCTGATGTAGAAGCCGTGGTGGAGGATAACCAAGACGGAGATGCCACTGGAGAAGATCCGTACAAGAAGAAGAGAAGGCGGACAAAGCGGAAACGTTGTCGAGGAAGTAGAGGCCGCCGCTCTCAGTCCCAGTAGCAATCGTCCGCTGGGAGCTCGGATCCTGAAAAGAACAAGAAGATGGAGTAAACGTTACAGAACATTGAAGCTGCTTGCACAAAGAAGTAACCGACAACAGATTGCACGGAAACTTGGGCACATAGAGAGTGTCCTCTAGCCGAAGGGACGGAGTAACATGAACCACTCCCGACCCATGAACCAGGGAGGGAGAACCGTCTGCAATGAGAACCGGGGGCAACCGATCATGCTGTTCGAGGAGAGAGAAGCACTGAGGATTGCCCGTCATATGATTAGTTGCACTGGAGTCGATAAGCCATTTACCTTGAGTGACCACATGGGCACTACCTGATGATGTGACCACGGAAGCAGATGGCTTGGAAGAAGAGGCGGAAGAGTCACCCGAGGGGCGAAGATGGGGATGCTTTGTCCAGCAGCGGTCAAGAGTGTGTCCGGTGCGGCCGCAGTGAGAGCAGAGGTAGCGGGAAGAAGGACGTCCGCCACACTGATGACTGCGGCTACCAGAGCCACTCCACTGAGTTTGATGAGCATAGTTATCCGGAGGAGAAGGAGCGGGCAGAAGCGAGCGCTGAAGGAGAGAGGTGACAGAGACGCTCCAATCCGGGTAGTTGGAGCCGACAAGCTTGGAAACAGTGCCAAGGTTCCCGGAAGGAGTAGGAGGTAGAGGCGGAGCCGGATTGGCTACAGGGGTGGCGGCAGGAGTGGTGGCGGTGGAAGCATCAAAAAGAGCCATAAGATCAAACAACAGGAAGCCGCGCGGTTAGGAAACAAGCGGCGCGGATAGGCAGAAGAGGAACTACAGCGGTCAGGATGTCAAACACCAGCGGCCAGAAAGACCACGACCAATCCGCAGTATCAAGTAGAGGGGACGAAGTCGAGCGGCAAGCAGACAGTCCGCTCAAACAGATGCACAAGAGAGGGCAAGGCACACAGCGATAGGTCGCGGCGAACTAGGCGACAGATCGCAGCGAACAAGACAACAGGTCGCGACGACCAGAGCAAGATCAAACAAGAGGAGGCAAGGCACACGGCGATAGGTCGCGGCAAACAAGGCGACAGATCGCAGTGAACAAGGCAACAGGTCACGCACACAGAGGGCAACGACAAGGAGACCGCGCGGACAGGGCGCAAGCCGAAGAAGCAAGTCGCGCGGACAGCGAGAAGCACAGAATCAGGAGGAAAGGATCGCTCCCTCTGATACCATGTGAGAAGCGAACTAAAACAAGCCGGAAATGGTATAACTGAAATTTTATTATCAGAAAAAGGTATCTATTACAAAGGTATGGCCTCCCTTATATAGAATGGAGGAGAGAAGAGAGAATACAAATAAGAGATGTGGGACTAAAACTATACATAAAATCTGGGCGGCTTGAACAACAGACCGGAACAAGCCGCGTGGTTAGATAGAAGGGCTAACCGCTCGACCACTTCCAGAGAGAGAGACAAGCCGCCATATGAGACCGTTAAACCGCCCGGTCTCCTAGTCGCCAGTAACAGACCGCTAGACCGCTTGGACCTCAAACCTCAATACTACAACCAAACCGCTGAAGGCAAACCGCCAGACCGCCTGGTCAATAACCCGCCAAGCCAGACCGACAGACCGCCCGGTCTCTAACTTCAACAAAAGGGAGCCACTTGACTCACCGCCAAGCTCCAGCAGCAGCCTTCACTTCACAGGCTCGGCACCGACAGCGAGGCTTCCTAGGGAAAAACAGAAAAACTGGTGCTTTTAGAGAAGAGGAAGAGGAGAAGACCAAAACCCTAGCTCCAAATGACGGCACTAAATCAAGCAAAACTTACCTAGGATGGAAGATCTGGACGAGAGCAAGCCGGATCCACCATTTCCCGAGCAAACCGAGCACTAAAGCCACCGGAAACCACCGGCCAAGGCTTCAGCTCCACCGTCACCTTCCTTCCCCACGAAAGCCAGCAAGCTCTCGGGAAAGGGGAGAAAAATGGGGAAGAGGAGAACAACTGGAGCTTTTAATACATCCTCCACTCACTTAGTCTAAAGCTAAATAAAGATAACCTAGCCTAAGCACTAGCTGGCTAATATATAAACTTATATATAAATATCAAACGGCCACTAGCTGACACATAAAGAAATAAAATAAACCGCCACCCAAGCCGAGCACTCAGCTGAGTCATTGCTCATCCAGCACAGTCCTACTTAGCTGAAAGCATATATATATATATATATATATATATATATATATATATATATATATATAGAGAGAGAGAGAGAGAGAGAGAGAGAGGCTCAACCGAGTCACCACAACGGACTCCGGCTAGCTGGGGAATCTTGCAAACATGCTACTAACATGTCAATAAAGGAACCTAAAGAGCTAATACCATGCTCTAACAATAGAAAAAGTTCGGAAACGCATCATCGTAACGCCAAACAAGGATCAAACAAAATAGAGAAAAACCGGGGGCGTTACATTGAATGGGAAAGCGAGTAATCTATTGTTGATAGATTTTGTAATGGTCTGCGCAGCGAGTTGCGTATCCTACTGCTAGGACCAAAGCTATTGGGATTCCGAGCTTTGGTGGATTTGGCCAGAGCCTTGGAAGTAGAGTTGGGGAAAACTCACCAAATACCAGTGGATAGGGTACCGAAACCTGCAGATCCAAAAAAGACTACCTGCCGCAAAACGATAAGAAAAGAGGCTAGACCGTCTACTAGCCAAACCACTTACAATTGTCATTCTTGTGGCAAGAAAGGGAACTTTGCCAGAGATTGTTGGGAGGGTGCTCAGAAGACAACAAAAGTTATGGCAGGAGCAGTTGAAGACTCTAGTGCAAAGGAGTCGGTGTTCAAAATGCCAACCTCAAAATCTGCGTACAATAGGTAGTACAAGAAGGATAGGAGGTCGGTCCTAGTCCCTTCCTCTAACACATCTAGAGCAACTACAGCTCAAACCCCAGATGCATGCTTTGTTTGTGGAAAGCCTAGACACTATGCCCGGGATTGTCGATGTGGACGTCCAATGTCCGAAAAGAAGCAGGGGGCAATATCTGAGGAGAAGGGCAAGGCAGTGGTATCCACCGCATCGCTGTTTACTCCGACCCAACCGGGAGTGGACATCCTTGGCCAGCAGGAGGCCATGTGGCTGACCGTTAGGATGTCAGGTATGGTTTTCTTATTAGCAAACTAGTTTCTTTTACCGGATACCTTATGCATGTTAACTTAGAACCGGAAGTTCTAGTCTTTGTATTGGAATCTTGGTAATCCGGAGAGAGCATAGTTTCGATACAGGAACTTCGCACTCCTATTATCCGAAGAATCTGTATCACACATAGGAGTTTTCCCTTTGATGGTTAAGGAACAATTCAGATGCGTTATTGCCCAGTAGTCGTTCAATGCGTGCGGAGATACAGTTTGTGCGGTAGGTGTCTTATTGAAAGTTAAGGGTTCGACTTGCTAGCATCGCTGTTGCCGCTAGTAGAGTTTGACGTCATCTTTGGTATGTACTAGCTTTCGGAGCAGAAGGCTTTTATCGTTTGTAACCGTAAAGAGACCTAGCTGGGTGTTGGGCAGGAGACAACGTTTGCGGAACTGAAGGGATCGAGCAGGACACTGACATGTGCCCTCCCGGTGGTCAAGGAAGTTCGTGCTAGCGCAGAGCTCTTCTTCACGTTAGTGAAGGCTGTAAAGCCTAAGTCCACTCTGGGTAGTATCCCAGTAGTTTGTGAGACTCTCGATGTGTTCCCGGACAATCTTCGCGGAGCCCCACCGCAGTGAGAGATCAACTTCACAATCGAGCTAGTGTCAGGTGCTAAACCTATGTCATGCTCACCTTATTGTTTGGCGCATAAGGAGATGGCAGAGTTGAAGGTTCAACTAGAAGAGTTGATGGAGAAAGAGTATGTGCGTCCAAGAACGTTGCCTTGGAGTGCACCGGTCCTTTTTACCAATAAGAAGGACGAGAGCTTGCAACTTTGTATCTGTTGTAGAGAGCTGTATAAGTTTGCAGAAAAAGGACAAGTACTCGATCCCAATGATTGATGATCTTTTAATCAGTTAGTCAGGTCTTTGGTGGACTCAATAGTGGATCGTAAGTCCGGTTACCCTCTGTAACTCCCCGTCTTTTCAGCGATTATTTTTATTCTCGTTTAGCGTTACGATGACGCGTTTCCGTGGCTTGTGCCATGTGTGGAGTATGGTTTAGCTCCTTAGAACTGAGTGCCCTGTTTGGTAGCCTGTTGGCAAGATCTCCCTAGCAAACCGAGTCGTTTTGGTGACCGGTGAGGCCTCTCGGGGGGATGTTTGTGTTTGGCTTTGTTTGGGTATAACTCGAGTTCTGTTCGTCGAAAGTTAATTTCGACTTCGCCGTTGCGTTCGTAGCATGGGTATTTAGCTACGGTGCGAATTTCGTCGAATTCCGAGGTAGTTCGGTTTTCGCGTCGATTTGGTGCTTTAGGTAATTTTTTAATTAATTATATAATTATATAATTATATATATATATATATAGTATGAGGAAAAGCCATCATCTTCTTCACGATAGAAACCGCCGGTCCTGTACGAGGAAACGGAGAATCCGCCTACCTTGCCTTCGGACGCCGATTCCCGGAGCGTTTGTAGACGGAATTCGATTCTGAGAGTGGATACGGATTGCTCTCGTCGAGACCTTCATTCCTGCGGTAAGAAATTCGATTTTCGTGGAGTTTTGGAAGGATTGGAATTTTCAGTTTTGGAAGTTTTCCGCCATTAATGGCCGAGTCTTTGTTCTAGGTGTTGCGGCCGTCTTGATCCGTGCGAAGAGAAGGAAAGCAGTCCAAAGCTTCGCTGAGATTTGAGGCAAGTGGTATTCTTGCCCTTGCCAAGTGTTTTCTTTGAATTTATTTGCTGAAATTGAAATCCCGGTTAACCCAGGTTAGAGGCCTTGTTGTTCTCATTTTCTTGCTAACTATAGGGCTTAGTTCTTCCTACTGAAACCCCCCCTATGTTGTGATGTTTGGAATCCAATTTGTCGGCGTGAAGCCGTTGTTTCCCTTGCTCTTATGGTTGCTCTAGTTCGGGCGTAGCCGAGAGGGAGTGTTAGGAGGGGGGTGTGGTTGCCAATTTCCTTCGTTAAGATATTATTCGAATGGTTAGACATAGTTTGAATGGTAGTAGCGTGCGACGTTGATAGTTGTCTACTGCTACTGCAGTGGCGTGAGTCGTGTGCGCGTTCCGGTGTCGTTCGGGAAATTCCAAACGGTACAGGTTTGCCGCGCACGGTCATCAACCTTTAGGGCGCATGACCACTGGTCGTGTGCCTCTGTTCGTGCGCGTATAAATTTCAGTTTCCAAAGTTCTGTCTCGGGCAATCGCACGAGCGCTGGCAATAGTGCGCACGACCACTGATCGTGCGACACTGATCGTGCTCAGTTGCTAGGTTTTCTGTCAGGTTTCCAGGTTCGTTTCGCACGATCATCATCCGATGAGTGCGCACGACCACTGATCGTGCGTCACTGATCGTGCGCTTTGTATATTTTCTTTTGATAGGCGAATTCAGATGGTTTCGAGTGCGGGAGTTTAGATACTCAAGTGGCAGGCAATTACTTGAGTTCTGGATCTTCTTCCTTGGTCGTTCGACTATCGTCGAGCTCCGCATTCTTTAGTGGGCTTGTGGGTAGTGGTATAATTTTGGCGGTGAGTGAGGCTAGCTCACTCAAGGCCAAAGTTTAGGTAGACACTGAGTGGGTTTCACTCAACGCCTAGTCGTGTTGGTTTATTTCAACACTCTTCCTTTGTATTTCGTTTCCGAGTGGATTTTCCAGTTGTATTTCTGGGTTTTCCTTGTCGGCCGTTTTCTTTAATTTTCCTAAAGGCCGAATCGTGGGTCGTGAATAGTAGTGGTGGTTGTAGCTCTTTATGGGGGTGGAGTTGTGTGATATAGCCAAGGCCACCCATGGATTTCTTGCTCCAGGTACGGGCTGGGCATGTCGGGTGGAAGGTCCCTTGTGTTTTCACGTGTTGACCCTCGAGCTTTTGACTTGGACATGGTGGATTGGGGGACTGCGTTTGCCTTCGATCCGGTTCCTCGTTGTTGTTTTGCTACTATCACTTCCCGCAGATTAGGGTGTTAGAAGTTTCTTCTTTGGTTGTTTTGCAGCATTTTGGCTCTTGGCAGCCTAGTAGGCCCTGCAGGAAGTGGTTCCTGGGCTGGATTGTTGCTGTTTCTTTGCACGTTGTGCATTTCTTGTTGTCCTATTTTGGACAGTTGTGACTCTTTCTACTGCATGTTTTCTGTTATTTTGTCCTTTTGGTTGACTCTTTCATGCAGTTTTACCTTGATTTTTTTTGCTTGCTGAGGTATTCTGTTTTCTTTTGGAATACCCCAGGTTCTGAGCTGTAGCCAGTTTGGTGGCTAGTAGGAGGTGTTGTTGTTGGTGGACTCCCGGATTTTGGAGTTTTGTTTACCTTGTTTGTGAGGTTATTTTCAGTACTTTCTTACAGACATATATGTGTGCTGGTGGGTTCGTGTCAGGTTGTTGGCGCCCACTAGTAGTTTTTACCTTGTACTAGTTTTATACTATTGCTGCTACCATTTATTTTCTGGAGATAGTCTACTTGCTTTGAGAAGGTTTTATGCTAGGTTGCTAGTTATTTTTAAACTATAATTACTATTATAATTGAAGCTCATGATCAACATGTTTTGTAAACTTAATCACTACTTTCCAAATCACGTACGAAAACCGTTTTCTTATATATATTATATAAACTAAGTGTAGTGTCTTGCATAGTATGAGTGGTTCTCTTGGGACCCTTATGCGCTCTTTAGGGTGTAAAACCTAATTAAAGTATTTTTTCGCAGCGTTTAAATATAGTTTTCTTTTGTGGACTAGATGATCCACTGAGCCGAGGGATACGGACTCTAAACATAACTGATTTTCTATTCATTAAGCACATGATTTTCTTGCATAAAGATTGTAGTTGGATTTGCCTGAGCGTCAGCAGTTATCCCCTGCTTGACGTGGCATCATGACGCGTGTTTTCTCTTACTCTGATAATTCTTAATTCAGAGAAAATGCGGGTTGTGACACCCTCAACTGAGAATAAGGGTAAGTGATTTCGCAAAGATGGCGTTAAGCAGGAGGAATGGGCAATCCGAGTCTACGATCGTGCCATCTTGGCAGTCTAATGCGCCATCAGTGTTCATAGACCGGATGAACGGATCGTTCATGGAGTACCTTGCCCATTTTTGTGATCGTCTTCATCGACGACGCATTGGTGTACTTGTAGTGCGAAGAATATCACTTCTGAATACCTACCTTTGGTTTTGGGGATGCTAAGGAGGAACCATTTACACGCCAAGATCTCAAAACACGAGTCTTGGGATATCGGCAGTAGTGCTCCTCGGTCCTATAGTTGGTAGAGTTGGAGTGTGTAGATCCAGTGTTGTTAGTCACGATACGAGGGTGGCTTGTGTTATTTTGGTAGCTGAAGTCAAGAGTTTTCTAGGGAGGTCGGCTACTACAGGTGCTTTGTAAAGGACTTCTCACGGATAGAGTTACCCTTACAACGTTGTCAGGGAAAAACTTAAAAATTGTTTAGATGCGCGAGTGCTCCCAAGCATTGAAGGGTTAAAGAGTTTGTTAACCACGACGCCAGTACTAAGTTCGCCGAGTGGAACCAAAGGCTTTGAGATCTACAGCACTGCCTTGGGGAGTGGATTGGGATGCGTGCTGCTGCAGCATAGAGATGTTATGACTTATGGCTCGCGCTAACTGTAAGAGCTTGAGAGGAATTGTCTGGTTCCCCGTATGGTGTTAGCAGCTGTGTGTTTTGCACAAAAACTGTGGAGGCATTATTTGTACGGCGTAAAAGTCTATGTTTATACCGTTCATAGGAGCCTGATATATCGGTTTAATCAAAAGGATCTGAACTTTAGGCAGCGGAAATGGATGGAGTTCCTGGGGGACTATACATTCGAATTTTATTTTGTGCACGGGGTAAGGCAATGCTATTGCGGATACGTTGAGATGCAGGGCTCCCCACCCAAGCCAACTGGTTGTCGGTTCATGTTGAGAGATTGATCCAGGAGTTGGAGACGTTAACCATCTCTTGTGTTGACAAGCAGACTTGCGTCGAAGCGTCATTGAACTGGACGGAAGTTCAGTATGACCTGGCTGATCGGATTTGGCAGACTATGGATTTGGAAAGAAGCATGAAGGAAATCATAGATGCGGCTTCGATGGGTAAAATCCCAAATCGACGGTTGAAGGTGGAATGCCAAGGAAGGGCAATCGTTTGTGCGGCCCAAGCGTGGGTAATTTCTGGGTGGAGTTGAAAATGGATATACCAAGTACTCAATGTAATTAGGAAGCGCAAATTTTTGCCGAGATCTAAAGAAGTTGTTCTGATGGCAAGGACTCAAGAAGGTTGTGGCACTGTATGAGGCAAAATGCCAGAATTGCGCTTTAGTGAAGGCAGAGTGCCAAAAGACTGGGGTTTCTCAAAATCCTTCCCTATTCCGGAGTTAAAGTTTGACTGAACTTTGTTCGTGGCTTGCCAAGGTCACAGTAGGGAAACGACGCCATATGGGTGATCGTAGTTTGGTTGACAAAATTGTCGCACTTCATTCCGCATAGGAAGGATGATCCGGTGGAGTAACTGACAATGATGTTTATGGATAACATTGTTAGACTGCACGGTGTGCTTCGCAACATCGTGAGCGATCGAGATGGGCGCTTTATGTCCAATGTTAGGATGTTGGTTCAGCAAATGCTGGGGACTAAGTGTAGTTTAGTACAGTCTTACATCCGTAGACGGATGGGAAGACCGAGAGGTTCTATAGGACGTTAGAGGACATGCTTCGCATGTGCGTTCTGGACTTCGAGAAGCAGTGGGAAGGTCATCTGTTTTTGGTAGAGTTTGCATACAACAATAGCTACCAAGCGAGTATACAAATAGCGCCCTTCGAGGCCCTTTATGGTAGAATGTGTCGCACGCCGTTATTGTGGCTAGAAACGGGCGAGGCAAGGTTGTACCAAAAGCAGGAGGTGGAGAGTACTACTTCGTTTGTACAAACCATTCGGGAGCGGTTGCTGATCGCTCAAGATAGACAAGCAAAATACTTTAATGCCATGCATCGGAGTGTGGAGTTCTTAGTTGGCGTATTGGGATCTATAGGCATTCAAGAATGTCTCACGGGAGCGACGCTTGAAGGAGCTGAGCCCGTGATACCTTGGACCATTTGAGATTCTTGAGCGGATCGGTGTAGCGGCTTATTGCAAAAGGCTATTAGTGGAGTTGAGTGGACTACATGATCTATTCAACATTTCTGTATTGCGGAAGGCAGTTCAAGAGCCTTCGCAGGTGATCGCAGTTGATCAAGTGCCTGTGGACGAAGGGTTGACGACTAGGGTCAAGGCCATTCGTATTGAAGACTTTGAGGTTAAGAGACTACGTAATAGGGAGATCCTGATGGTCAAGGTCTGGTGGGACAATTGCGATCGAGAGGAGCTCTCTTGGGAATGGGAGCAAACTATGCTGGAGGAGTACCCAGAGCTATTTCGCTCAGGTACCACTTAAAGTTTTCCGTTTTCTTTCCTTTAGTAATTTCGTGGGCAAAATTCTTTTAAGAGGGAGAGTTTTGTAACACCCCGAAAATAAAAAGAGGCACGGGAGACATTTTAAGCCAAGTCTGGGACTTGGAGCAGGTGACACGGGCGTGAAACGGGCGTGTCAATGGCATGTAACGGGAGTGTCCTGCCATGGGTCGAGTGGTCAACATTTTTGCGATCAGCGATCGTCGGGTGTAGGCACACGGCCTGGAACACGGGCGTGTCCCGCTCGGGAGGTTTCTAATTTATGCACACTGTCCGCGACACGAGCACAGACACAGGCGTGTCACATGTGACACGGGCGTGTCGGGAGCTATGTCACATGTCGTGTCCAGCTCGGGAAAATCCTTGATGTTGCACACGGGGTATGACACGGGCCTGTCACATGTGACACGGGCGTGTAAGAGGGCATGTCACAAGCCGTATTCTGGTCGGGCTTTCAGAGTGATGGCAAATGAGTAGCATGTCCATGCACAAGGCCGTGTTGCAACCTGTGTTCGACCCAGGAATTCTAATTTAGGCTGAATCGTAGCCGTCCGTTTCCTTGGTTTGGGATCCAATAGTGGGGGGCTGTTCCTGATGAGTTATAACCGGGAATAGGGTTTAGAAACCCTCATTTCTCTTGAGTGTTTCTCTTCCTAAACCTAGTGAGAAGGGAGAGCAAGGAGGTGGAAGAAGGGCTAGATCCGGTCACCGGCGGAGCTTCGGGGCTCCAAATCGCGAGCCGACTTCGGATCTGTGGAGGCAAGGAGATTGCGGTGCTTTCCATCCGCATAGATTTCCATGGTGCCACGGAAGAATGCTTGGGTAATGATTCTCATCTTGAGCATGTGAAGCTCTTCTTCCTTTGCATGGGAACACCCTTCTCCCGCGAGTGTACGGCGAGTTCGCGGTATTCCTTGGGGTAGATATGTAAAGTCCCCCTTGTTAGAGTCCGGAATCGTAGTACGGATATAGGCAAGATGTGTGAAGCCTACCCGGACATGTTGGTCTTGATCGGTGATGATTTGTTATGTATTGTTAGCCGGAGAAGACTCCGAGCATTTTAATTGTTTTCGAGTTGCTATTCATTAGAATGCATCAGGGAATCTTTGGGATTAACCCCAAGGTAAACCCGGAAACCTTGACGGAAACACATTTCTGTAATATTTGTGGCCTGGGATAAAATCGGGTACATAGTGTGGCTATGTACCGTGTTTGATTGATAGTTTGGACTGGGGAAGCTTTGCCCGCATCAAAGGCCAAATGGCAACGGTGGGGTAAGCAACGGGCTGGTGGACCCCTACCTGCTCCATCTTCTCAGTTAAAGTGACCTAAAGTTTTACGTGGTACTTGCTGAGGTTTGGATAACAAGTTTAGGCTACGGCTGAAAGGTCTAAATGCTCACGAGGTTGCCGCCCCATGGGGGTGGTGGTGGAGTCAAGGACCGGACGAGGTTCGGACTGGCTTCGCCGAGTAAGTGCCCTGAGAGCATGAGGTTTACGGCCTTATACGCGTGCACCTGTGATGTGATTTTTCTTTGCTATATTGCTTGTTTTGCTAACAAGTGCAGGGAAGGAGCTTTGTCGCCCCGGTCTGGCGGCAGAATCGTTGTAATTTGGTGAGCTTTAGCAGACCGTTGCTCTTATTTACCACCGTGCGGTGGATTGTTGCTTGTAGGTGCTGTGGAGCCGAACGGCATATAGCGAGCTAAAGCCAAAGTTGCTGAGCCGGCCCTCGAAGGCCTAATATTGGGTGTTTTCTTGTTTTCTCATGTATGACCGGCCTGCGTGCCGAGGTTTGGAATACACTTTTATTGAGCAAACTATTGTAAGGCTATAAGGCCAATTTTTGTGTATTATACATTCCTATGGGTTTGAGTAGTGGACATTCGTGCTTGGCTGGGTTTTTTTTCCTGTGCAACTTAATAATTTACTTCCGCTAGATGCTCTGTGCAGGACGTTGTGATTGGTTTCAATGAGTAACCAACCGGTCTATCCGTAGTATATGACGTCGGTCCCCGGCCGGACCTACTGTTATATGCTATTTTACGGATAGGGGTATTACATCCTGGAAAGCCATCTCGCACTGCGGGGTCCAGAAAAAGGGTACATCTTTCCTTGTCAGGGATGTGAGTGGAAGGGTAATACGAGAAAATCCCTCCACGAACTTCCGGTAATATCCGGCAAGTATTAGATAACTCCGCACGTCTATGGCTGTCTTAAGCTGTGGCCAGACCAAAACTGCCTGAATCTTGGCTGGGTCCACTGCCAACCCAACTCCACTGATAATATGTCCTAGAAAGGGCAACTCCTTCAACCAGAACTTACATTTACTGAACTTTGCATAAAGACGGTACTCCCGCAGTTTCTCCAAAGCCAGTGTCAGATGTCGAGTGTTCTACTCCACCGTCTAAACAACCGACTCTATCCCCAAGTAAGACGGGGGAGAAAGTCCTCGAAAGATACTCAACCAATTCCCCCCCCCCCTTGTTGGGTTGCGGAGCCGGAACCTACTGGGCCCTGAAAGCCTCCAGAATAGCTGTCAGTGTCTGCCCCATCTCTGACTATAGGAACGGAGTGGGAACCGGGGGAGGTGGTGCAATATTCGGAGTCTGTTGGACTCCGCCCTGTGGTGTAGGTTGTGCTTGGGGCTGCGTAACAAAAGCCATTTGTAAGTAATCGCTCAAACCTAACTAAAAGTGGACAATTTACATGTGATCCCCCATATGGGCACAACACTGCCTCCCCTGCTTAGTTTGTCCCCAAACTAAACTCGCGCGGGTGTAACCCAGGGTTTGTGGACTGCTACTTTTCGATCGAGGTCTGCTCTGATACCACTTGTAAGACCCCCCCCCTTTTCTCTTTAAACACCTGGGTCTTAGGCCAAGTACCGCAACTTTGCAGTGATACCTTCACGTCCGGGAAGGTCATCACTACAAAATGTCAATCCTGCTGGCTGAATCGACCACAGAATAACAACAAAAGAGTAAAGGCAAGTCAATAGAAATCACATAAAAGTAAATATTCTCCACGAAGGGAGTGTCCACAGATATAATAAAAATACAAAAACTTGGGCTCATGCCCGATACATCAATGTACTCACTACATATCTCTCATCGCGAAAGCAAAACTAAAATAACTACTAGCGATCAGGACTCACAGTCCCAGCGGTCTAAACTCCAGAATTAGACTGTCCTATCTCCAAGCATGCCAACCTCCAGGGATGCGCCTCCATGCTGGGCTCCACGGTCCCCTAAAATGATGTTGTTCGAAAACCGTTAATCTAAAAGATTAAGTCCTATCATCTCCCTCCCCTTCCCCCATGCCTCCTAGGCACCGAGCGGGGAGGAGGAAAGGAGAGGAAATGAAGGTATAGAATAGCAAATAACAGGTGATAGCGGAACTATCCTAGTAGTTCTAAAAGTACATGTGGCAGCAATGGAAGTAAGAAAGACTAAATATATAATATGTAACCTTAACTTATATGAAAAACACATAAGCTAATGGATCTTCTGTAGAGCTCCTATCGTATAAAAAGTCTCATAGCAATTTATACGATAGGGTGTCGGTTTTCTAGCAAGCATACATATATATTTACTGAATAAAACCTTAACTTATAAGCACGCTTGCACGAACTTATAAACCAAGGGATCCTTTTGCAGGGCCTATTGTATAAAGCGTCCCATACCACTTTATACAATAGGTGTCTGGGTTATATGCAATGGTGATGCTATGACATGCAAATATGCTATGATGTGAACATGCAAGTGCAACACACCCACTCGACTCTGTGCACACAGACCTTTAGTTCCCCCTTTCTGGAGGCTAAACTCCCGGGATAACTCTATAGTGGCAAACGGAAGCGGTGGGTTAGGCCTCGCCCAACTCTAAACCGATAATTGCACAACTAGTCAGACCTATCATACGCTTCAACGATGGTGCACTAAGCGGAGCTCCTGTGTACTCTTGGCGACTAGGTCACCAGACATATCTTTCCAAGTGCTAAACCACCCTTGCCGAGTCAACGTATTGGCGTCGGTGCATCGACCATCCAATACCGAAGACCCACCACATTATACTTTATGCACATGAAACTTATGTACCCACTACCGAGCTAAAGCTCCCCGGACCATCCCGTCTGTCACACAACAACAACCGAGGCAGAGCTCGCCTGGCCAACCTGCACATCATCAAACCCACTGAGCCTACAGCCCGAGTGACCCAACCTAACATCCTGAGACATCGAGGTGAGTGAAAGTGCATCCCTAATTATGTTAATTACTCTTGCAATTTATTTTGCCTAAAGTTTAGGTTAGCACAGGACTGCCCAAGGCATACCCCGTGAAGGGTTCTCGAGGGCACTAGGAACTACGATGGGATGAAGCCCAAAGCTCCCTTTCGCAAGGCACTTATTTTTATTGGTTAATAGTCGATTCCCGATCCCTTTAGTATTACTCTGGATCTAACCCTAGTGTGTTTGACCCTCTCTCTTTCTCCGCAGGAAAGACGATATTTCATCGATCCCACACCACCTAAACTTTAGACGACTCTACTACTACTCTTCCCAACTTCCAATGGTATATTCCTATCCACTTACCAAACCAGTAACACAATCCCATCTCCCAGCAACTTTTCCCCATGTCAACACAATTTCATCGGTTTCGCTAAACGCAGACCATCCTAAGCTATATGATGTATACAATGAGAGGTACTCCCAATTATCATCCAATATCCCTATAATAATTATTGGGGGTCTACCATGACAAGTTTAGCCTTAATCAAGAATTTCCTAATTTTCCTATTTAAATTGATAATTTATTTCATTTTCCTACGAAATTCAAATACCTTAATTTGTACATGAAGTACTCTATTCAAGTAGGCAATATTCTCCACAAATTTATGATAACTACAAGGTGATAATTCAATAGTAAATTCAAAGTATTCCAATTTTTTAAAAATGTTTGGCCTTGGTCCATAATTTTAAACATAATCACAAATCGACAGCTAATGAAGTAAATATTGTAAATAAGCTTCCAAAATTATCATAAAATTCAGGCATGGCTCATAAAATTCAGGCATGGCTCCAAACCTTCTAAGATTTTCACCAGAGGACCTTAGATACTCTAGTGTCCTCTCTACCAAATTTCAGGTCTATATAAGAGCATTTGATCACATGCCCTTCACTAACCCCCAAAGGCCAACCTTAGGGTTTGGTCTTGGGTCCTTGGGCAAATCTACCCAAATCCTCCCCATCTCCCATGGAAGGGTGTACAAGCTCATAACAAACCAGTGGAAAAAGTATCAGCCTTATTGTTGTGATTTGACCACTTAGACTCACAAAAAGTACTATGACCTAATTACCCCTTATTGAGCCAACTTAGGGTTTTCTTGCTTCCAACCTAAAACATTACCAAAAGTGATGAAAATAAATATGGAGCCTTATACTATTCCCCAAGATCACCCACCAAAATTTTTGAGGTTTTTGAGGAGTTTAAGGCACCTAAATAAATTCCATATGATTTATTAAATTATTCACAAAACTATAGAAAAATATTATCCAAAATTTCTGATTTTTGAATAGTATGAGGGGAAGGTTATGAAAATCCAATGCCTTAAATTTCAAATTAGTTGGGTGTGTGGTTTGGTGTGGGCAATAATTTTTGTGACTGGTCACACCTAGGTATAGGTTGCACCAAAATGAGTGATGTGGTAAGACCACTTATCCAAAGTGGTTGAAACGAATTTTAAATTTAAGTTAACTCCTAGATCTACAATTTATCTGTTGATTATTTCCTCATATAGAGCCTCTAAGTAGTTTTCAATAATTTTCTAATGTGTCTGTTATTATAATACAGAAAATATAATAAAATTAAAAGAATTTGATCAGCACAGATCTTGATGCAAGATCTGACGGCTGCTGGTTCGTCTTCCTCCTCCAGCCAAGGGCCTGGATTGCCCAAACCTGGGCCAACTTCCAGCCTCCTCTGCTGGCCACCTGGCCGCCTTCATGGCCGGCCACCACCACCACCTCAATCGAGGTGGTGGCCATCGTTTGACGACGACACGGCCGCCAGAGGGGCCGACTCCGACGATCCCGAGAGGTGAGTTTTTGGCGGAAAATTCAGGAATTTTACACCACCAATCGGGCTCAATTGAGCCCGGTCCTTTGCCCTAATAGATCTTATGATCTACCCATAGAGAGAGGAAGGGGACGATCTTGTTTGCGGCTTGGAGGCGGGTTGATCATCAGGATGCCATTTCCGATGGTGGCGCTGCTCGGTTTTTGCAACAGCACAATTAACTTCTCAGAATCCTTCAAGTAAGATGTGTAAACTTCTCCTGGTGGTCCAGTGAAGGTTTTAAGATAGGAAAATGGTGGAGGGGGTGGGTGGGTGGTCAAGCATCAATGGCCATTGATTAATCTCTCAACCAAATGGTGGGGGGGGGGGGGGAACGGCTGGAAACTTCTCCTCTTCCCCAGAGGAGTTGAATCCAGCCAATAATGGTTGCCATTGGCCTCCCTAAGCCATGAATGGCCTTTACCTCCTTTTATCTCTCCTCCATTAAAGAGAATTGGTGCTTTCTCTCTCTTGCACTTCATGACCGATTTTGTGCATGGCCCTAGCCAAAATGTAGCCCATTAGGCTATTATAAAATGATTAGGAAGTGGTTAGCCCAAGTGGCTAGAATCTTGAGCTTGAGTTAGCCCCTTTTGAGCTATGTTTGACTTGACCTAGCCTTGGGTTGACTTTGGTCAAATTTGTAACACCCCTATCCGTCACACAACATATAGTAGTAGGTCCGGCTGGGGCCCGACGCCATATACCACGAACAGACCGGTGAGCTACTCAATGAAACCATTATTCCCAATGTAACGTCCTACACAGAGCATCTAGCGGAAGCAATTTATTAAGTTGCAAGAAACAAGAACCAATCCACAAGCATGAATGTCCATTAGAAAACCCCAACAGGAATGAAATTACAAAGTACATGAAGTACCGGCCTTATGGCCTTACAAGAGTTCACTAAATTTAAAATAGTGTCTTCTATACTTCGGCTCGCAGGCCAGTCACACATTAATTAAACAAGTAAACAAAACATGCCCTTCAAGGGCCGGCTCAGCAATAAGGGCTTTAGCCCGCTATTTGCCACTCGGCTTCGCAGCACCTGCAAGCACAATCCACAGCAACAGTTGCAAACAAGAGTAACAGCCAGCGAAGCTTACCAAATTATAATGACCGCGCCCCCAGACTCGGGGCCGTAGAGCTCCTTCCCTGCATTGTATTAGCATAAAAAGCAATATAGTGAAATTCTACATTGCCACAGGCGTATGCACGCACTGCGACACACCCCCTACTCGCAGGGCATATTCTCGGTGAACCCGGTCAAAATCCGCAGTCTCACCACTGCCTCTTGGACGACAAATCTCGTGAGCATTTTTGTCTTTCAGGCCACGCCTAAGACCCTCTGTTGGGTATTGCATCCACAATAACACAGATTTGCTTGAAGTCACCCTTGAAATATGATGAATTAAGTTGTATTTGATATCCTTTTTCTAGTTGTGTGTTTGCAGATTCTCAATGCTAAGTGTAGACCAATGTCAGTCTACAGTGGGTCAGGAACACAGGACCATACAGTGTAATCCCTCACTGTGTGATCCAAGGTGTTGACTCATGTGTAGCCTCTCCTTTGGGATACACTTTATGTTCAAATACTTGGAGCATGGGATGAAGATAGGACTAGGAGAAATTCTCTTTAAGTTCATAAAATTCTTTAAGTCCACTTCTCGAGAAGTGCCTCTTAGTTCTCGAGAAGTAGAGTTAGATGTTCTCGAGAAGCATTCTATAGTTCTCGAGAAGCAAAAATGTAGTTCTCGAGATGTTCTTATAGTTCTCGAGAAGCAGAAGTGTAGTTCTTGAGATGTCCTTATAGTTCTTGAGAAGCTTAGCTTAAAAGTTCTCGAGAAGTCAGCTTTTAGTTCTCAAGAAGTCCAGACAGCTTCAAGAATTTTTCTAAGTCCGAATTCTCGAGAAGTCCAGTGTAGTTCTGGAGAAGTTCTTATAGTTCTCGAGAAGTGCAGAGTAGTTCTTGAGAAGTCCTTATAGTTCTCAAGAAGCTTAGCTTCATAGTTCTCGAGAAGTCAGCTTATGGTTCTCGAGAAGTCAAAATTGGTCTCGAGAAGTATTAGCCCTGAAGTCTCGAAAACTAACTTTAGTTCCAGACAGTATAGTTCTCGAGATATCAAACTAGTTCTCGAGAACTAATGTTACATCTCGAGAACTGCAGGTCAAATTCTTCAGAAAGTTGTTTAAGTCCAGATCGGCCGAATTTTCAAATGACTTGACGTGATTGGTCCACGTGTCGTCATTAATGTCTTTTATAACCATTAGGCGTAATCCTATATAAGGTATTTCATTAACACCAAACCCTAACATTTTAAGAAGAAGTAGTCCGTACTTTTGATATCTTCTGGATCGGCCGTCTCTCTCAAAAAGAAAAGGAAAAAATTCTGAAGCCGCCGCCACCGCTCACGAGTAGATCGAGTTTTATGTTTTTGATCAAGATAGACTTGCTATTCAAGGGATCGTCATCCTCTCCTTGATCGAGTAGGTCAAAGCTTTCTCAGGCCAGTTCTACACATCTTCTTCAACCATTTCTGAAAGAGTCGTAAAGTTCAAGAAGAAGACCTAGAGACTTATTTTTCCCGATCTGAGAAATTACTGTGTTTGTATTTTCCAAATCTCTTTGTTATTGTTGTAGGAGATTTTCTCCAAGTGTAGGAGCGTTGCTCTCAGAGTTGTAGGAAGTTTTTATCTTCCGATTGTAGATCCATTTTGATCGAGTTTGTAGGAACTTGTTTTCGAGGCGTAAGATTGTTTTCAATCCGAGATAGTGGAGTAGCCGAGTCTAATGATTTTCTAGATCGGTGAGGTAATGTGGGCGTACCCAAGTTTGGGGAACCACTATAAATCTTCTTGTCTTCTGTGATTGCTTGAATTCTTGTGCAAGTTTGTTAAAATTTTTATTCCGCAAATAGACGCACGATTCACCTATTCACCCCCTCTAGGAGATTTAGGTTGACAACTTTACACTTTCAATTGGTATCAAAGGGAGGTTGGTCGTTAAAAGGTTAACACCTTGATCAATTTCCTACCGAAAGTTGTCACTTGGATATTCAAGCAATGGACAAGGCCAAAGATTTTGCCAAGCTTCCCTTGTGCACAAAGAATAACTTTCCCATGTTGAAAGAGAGAATCAAATTTTTCATGGAAGCTGTAGACCCCCGGATCTTCATGATTATTGAAGAAGGTCCTTACATCCCCATGACTACATCCACTATAGATCCAACCAAGAAGGTTCCTAAGAAATTGATGGATCTAGATAAGGATGAGATTGCACTTGTCTCTTTGGACAAGAAAGCTTAAAATATTATAGCAAGTACAGTCGATGACTCGATGCTGCAGAATCTGATTCACTGCCAATCGGCTAAGGAGATGTGGCAGTCTCTAGTAACTCTGATTGAAGGTACTGAAGAAGTGAGGGATGATAGAAGATCCCTACTAAACCAGAAATATGAAACCTTCAGGCAAGGGTAAAAGGAGACCATTGTAGATACTTTTGAGAATTTCTTCAAGATAGTAAATGTTATAAGGGTGTATGGTCGAGTCTTCACTAATGGGGAGCTGAATGATAAGTTTCTGATGTCTCTCACAAAGGAATAGGAATACAAAGTCTGTGTCATCCGAGAGTTTGGCAGACAAGCTGAGACAGACCCACAGAATCTATTTGGCAAGCTGATGTCCTATGAACTGCAGTTCAATTCCAGAAAAGTTGAAGAAAAGAAAAGTCGCTTCTCCTCAAAAGAGAAGTCGGTTGTATTAAAGGCTGACAGTTCAAGGAAAGGCAAAGCTGCCTCACCAGCACCTGCTCAAGAAGTGAGTGAAGAAGAAAACTCTGAGCCAAGCACCTCAGGATAAGAACTATTTGAAGGAGAGTTCTCGTTACTCTCACGGTAGTTCAAGAAATTCTTGAACAAGAAGAAGCAGTGGAGAGGCAAGCATGCCTCATATAAGAGATCACGACATGACGGTGATCAGCAAAAGAAAGGCTCAAGTAGCCATGACAGGTATACATCTAAGAATAACAAATAGATTTCTACTGACATTGTCTGCTATTGCTGTAACAAACCAGGTCACGTCATAGCTGACTGCCCCACAAGAAGAAGCAGGGTGGCAGAAGAGAGGAAAAGAAGTCCTCATACCACAAAAAGAGGAAAGAGAAGAGCCTGTTGGCCAAGAAGGGCAAGACTCTCAGCGACTCTGACTCATTTGAGTCGAGTGAAGAAGAGGAAGCCTACTTTGGGCTCATGGATCAATCAGATGACGAACAAGAGCCCCAGTTCACTAGGGAGGTAAAATCTCACACTCCTCTCTCTGAATCTGATATTTCTTAGCATGATCATGAGGACAGATCTTCTGACGATGAGTCGAAACTTATGGCCCGGTACAAGGAGTTGATCATGGCTTACGACAAATGTCGCCGAGTCGTGAAAACTCAAGCTAAAGAGATTAAGTCTCTAAAAGCTATTGAGAGATGTTTGAGAGAAGAAGTCACTAAGACTTACTCTCTCCAAGAGAACCTCAATATGGCCATTGAGGAATACAATCAAGCTCTAGAGTACCTCGACCATAAAGAGAAAATTATCAAAGAGTTGGAAGAACAACTCGAAGCTGAAAAGAAACTTGTGGAAAGTTTCTCCAAGCCCAAGAATATTCTTCCACTCATTGCTGAATTCTCAACTAAGGCCAAGGGTGCTGGACAAGGCCATGAGGGTGCTCCTAGTAAATCTTCTAGGAGAAATAAGGCACAAAGGAAAAATAAGGCCGCCAAGAAGGCCTTGGCCAAAGAAAAGGGAAAAGCTCCTCAAGATCAAATTGCCTTTAAGAAATTCATATTCCCAACCAATGAGTTTGATCTTGACTCATCCTACGGTCACTTGACTAGGCCTACTTATGTAGAGCCAAAGTCTCTATACCAAGGATGTACTTGCCCCAGAAACTTTGGTTAGAGTGTCTTTAAGGCACCTTATGAAGAATTCATTCTTCAGAGCTATGGTCCTTATGATCATGGTCATAACTTCAAGAAAGCACCAAAGGTAAAAACCATTGTAGAAAAGCCTATGATGGAGAACAATTCTTGTGATTGCAATCATCATGAAGCTTCTTCCTCCAAGAATGCTACCACTGCTGGACCAGAATCCCAGAAGGTCAAGCAGGATTTCCTAAGGCAAAGATACAATAGGTTCGACTGCTGGTGTTGTGCAAAATTGGTCATTTTTCCATCGATTGTTGGTTTAATCCTAGAAATTTTGAAACTCCTCAAGTTGGCAACATTAGAATGACCACTCATGATGTTAATCCTCGTATGGGGAGTGTTCTAACATGAGACCAAGGACCCAAACATGTTTGGGTTCCTAAGGCAAAGTTATTATGAATGCAGGTATGTCAAAAGGCCACCAAAATGCCAATCTTGTATTTGGACAGTGGATGCTCTCGGCACATGACCGGGAAAAGAAGCCTACTTCAAGACTATTCTCCAGTGTTGAACGGACCAAAGATTATCTTTAGAGGTTCAGACCGCAGGATAACTAAAGGCTACGGTATCATCACTAACGGTAGTGTATCCTTTTCGGATATAGCTTATGTGAAGGGATTGGAACACAATCTCATAAGCATAATTCAACTATGCGACAAGGGATACATAGTTGAGATCCACGCTGACAGGTTCTTGATAAAGTCTATTGACAATATGGAAATAATTCTATCAGGCACTCGAAGCAGGAACATATTTTGCTTAAATTTTATTTGTATAGACTCTTGTACACCAGTGTGTCTTTTAGCAAAAGATAGTGCGTCTCTTGGTGACCAATGACACAAGAGGCTAGCACATATTAATTTTAAAACTATTGATAAATTATTCTCCCAGAACATAGTACGTGATTCCCCTAATGTCAAGCAGGTCAAAGAGAGACCTTGTTATGCATGCGTAAAAGGCAAGCAAACAATGGCTACTTTTAAAAGCATCATAGGCAAAAACTCTAATAGGTGATTACACCTACTTCATATGGACTTGTTCGGTCACTGCAAATTTGAAGCTTAAGAGGTAAGGATTATACGTTGGTAAATGTTGATGACTACTCGCGCTTTGCGTAGGTGTTCTTTCTGAAACACAAGTAAGATACCTTCGATACCTTTACAAATTTTGTCAGGCAGGTCAAGAATGAATACAACTGTTTCGTAGTCAAAATCAGAAGTGATAATGGAACGGAGTTCAAGTCTGGGGCCATGACAGAATTTTGTTAAATCCTAGGTATCTTTCATGAGTTTTCCTCTCCTCGTACTCTACAGCAAAATGGAGTAGCTGAGAGAAGGAATAGAACACTCATAGAGGCCTGTAGGACCATGTTGAGCGACGCTTCACTACTGAAATACTTCTGGGCTGAAGCCGTCAACACTGCATGTCACGTGCAAAATCAAGCCCTCATAAACAAGAATCATGATAAGACACCTTATGAACTTCTAAAAGGAAGGAAACCGACTCTATCATATTTTTGAATTTTTGGCTGTAAATGCTTCGTACTTAACAATGGTAAGTATCATACTACCAAGTTTAGTTAGAAAAGTTTTGAAGGTATTTTTTTAGGATATAGTAGCCATAGTAAGGCATACATGATTTTCAGAAGAAAAACTCTAGTTGTAGAGGAATCCATACATGTTGTATTTGATGAGACGAGTTTGCTGCAAAGCAAATCGTATAGTGTGCTTATTGAATATGCAGGTACAAGGCTTAAAGAGATCAGCTTAGATGAAACGACCAAAGGTAAAGATGAAAAGTTCATCAAGATCACCTCTCCAACCCCTATTGGAGAGGTAGAGTATCAAGATGAAAATATTGTCCAAATTGATGAAGTCACTCCAGTGGTTGAAGAAGTCCCTGATGTGAGGAATCTAGAGCTCAGACATCTGAAGGATCACCCAATGGACCAAATCATAGGAGATCCCCGGGAAGGTATCAGAACTCGTCGAGGTACAACTAACGAGAATCTCTATTTAAGTTTTCTATCACAGATGGAACCAAAGAAGTTTGAAGAAGCAAACTCAGACGCATCATGGATCTTGGCCATGGAAGAAGAACTGCATCAGTTCAAGCGCTGCAAAGTTTGGATGCTTATTCCAAGACCCAAAGGTAAAAATGTCATCGGAACAATGTGGGTCTATAGGAACAAGATGGACGAGGATGGGACAATCATAAAGAACAAGGCCAGACTCATCGCCAAAGGATATCGTCAAGAAGAAGGGATCGACTTTTACCAGACAGACGCTCAAGTGGCAAGGCTGGAGGCCATCAGACTGTTCCTGGATTATGCTGCACTAAAGGTCTTCACATTCTACCAAATGGACGTGAAGTCCGCCTTCCTGAATTGTGATATAAGGAAAGAGGTATATGTGGAACAGACCCCAGGTTTTGTTGATCCTAACTTTCCTGAGCATGTTTATTATTATCAAAAGCGCTGTACGGTTTGAAATATGCTCCTCGAGCTTGGTACGAAACGATGTCTAGCTTTATCCTCGAGAACAAATTCACAAGGGGAAATATAGAGAAGACATTATTTCTTAGGGAAATTAAAGGCAAGATTTTGCTAGTGCAAATCTATGTCGACGACAATATATTTTGTTCTATAGACGACAACCTCTGCAAAAAGTTTTCTAAACATATGCAAGGGAAGTTTGAAATGAGTGGTATGGGAGAGCTGAAGTATTTGTTAGGACTTCAGGTGAAACAATCTGAAGATGGAATTTTCATCTCTCAGACTAAGTTCACCAAGGAGTTAATTAAGAAATTCGGAATGGAGAGTGCAACCTCTATGAGGACTCCAATGGCCTCAGCTATGTCTCTGGATAAGGATGAGAAAGGGAAACCTTTTGATAAAACCAAATACAGAAGCATAGTTGGATCCTTACTCTATCTTACTGCCAGTAGACCAGACATAATGTTCTCTACATGTATCTGTGCTAGATTCCAAGTGAACTGTAAGGAATCTCACTATGCTGCTGCAAAGTGGATTTTGAGATACCTTAAAGGTACACCGAATCTTGGCTTATGGTACCTAAGAAGTAATGACAGCGAACTAATTGGCTTTTCAGATTCAGACTTTGCAGGTAAAAAAGATGACAGAAAAGGCACTTCCAGGACGTGTCAGTTCCTTGAAAGAAGGCTTATCTCATGGAGCAGCAAAAAGAAAAATTGTGTCGCAATCTCAATGGCCGAGTCAGAATACATTTCTACCGGCAGTTTTTGTGCGCAGTTGCTTTGGCTAAAGAACCAGCTAGAAGATTACAATATGAAGGTCAAAGACATTCCATTGTTCGGCGACTCCTCCAGCGCAATCAGAATCGCAAACAACCCAATATCGCACAGCCGGACAAAGCATATCGAGCTCAGATATCATTTCATCCGGGAGCACGTGGAGCAAAGCGATGTGGATCTACAGTACATGCCAACAGATCGGCAAGTTGCATATATTTTCACAAAGCCGCTGTACGAGACCAAGTTCAATTTCTTCAAAACCTAACTTGGGATGCTGAACAAAGAAGGATAAGTCACAAGAAATCAGTTCAAAACTCAAGAATCGAGGATACTTCAAAAAGGTAAGAAATTTCTCAAGAGGAAGGTAGTTCTCAAAAACTCAATCTACTTCTCGAAAAGTAAAGTACTAATTCCTAAAAACTCAGACTACTTCTCGAGAACTTTGATTTTTCTCTCGAGAAGTTTCTTAAGTTCTCGAGAACTAATATCATACTTCTCGAGAAGTCCTCTGACAGTTCTCGAGAACTAACCCCACCTCTCGAGAAATGCCTGTCCTTTTTTGATTTCTGATTAATTTCCTCAATTTCGAAAATCCGCTTGTTTTCAGCCCTAATCCTAGATTAATTAGACACTTATTGTACATTACTAGGGTTATATATATATATATATATAATATTTTAGAAATCCTAAATCAACCGCCATTTCGACATCAGTCTTCTCGAAAACTCTTCGTCTTCCGCCGACAGAAAACTTCGTTGTAGCCGCCATCTTGCGCTCCGTCCGTCGCCGCCGTCAGCGTCCATGGTGCAAAGTTTGAAAATAGGAGTCGGCAGTGAACTCATCATTGCAGGGATTGCAGATATTTCTGATGACTTTAAGAACTTGCTCCTTCTCCTGGAAACAGCCGGTCTGATGTTCGTTATTTCAGAACCCTACAAGATTTTATTTCCAGATGTAGAGGAATTCTTCAAGAATGCCGAGGTAAGGAGAAATGGTACAGTTTTGAAATATAAAGTCAGGGGGATAAAAATCAAGTTGAACAAAACCATAGTTTAAAAGCTCCTAAAGCTGCCTGTTGTGGATGAAGAGGATGACCTAATAACTGAAGATTCTTACAGAACTTGTTCTTTCTATGGAGTTTCTGTCGATGTCATCTCCTTAAGGAGGAATGCCTTGAAAGATGTAGGCAAGCTTCTGGTAGACATCATTGGAAAGATTTTGTGGTGCAGAACAGGGTCCATTGGTTTTATAACCAATGACCTATTTGATGTTATGATAGCTGTTATCTGCAGGAAAAAATTCCAATATGGAATGATGTTATTTGATATATTAAGGGAAAGTATCTAGGATCCCATGTTTGCAAGGATAATTTCTTTGTTGCTGCATGAGATCGATCCTGTCACCTTCAAAACCTATAAGGTACTCAGATCCATCACCTGAAAAGGCTTTTATTGGCCTCCATCTAAAGGTGTGAATTAAAGTTGAAGAATCCCAAGCAGTTAGCTAAAGAACTTGCAGCTCCTGCCTCAGAGGTCAGGACCCCATCTCCTCCTTCACATTATGTTGCTGAACCTTCAGGTGCAGAAACTGAGGGGGAGCTTGCACCCTCTACTCAAGATGCCAGGATTGCTTCTTCCTCTCCCACAGTGAGATCTCCTCTCAAAAGCCCAATGGAAGATCTTCCAGATGCCACCATCTCAGATGAGCAAGTGCAAGAAACCATTAAATCTACTGCTGAAGATATAGAATGTATGATAAAAGAGCTGACTTCAGATGAACCTCTTCCTCCTCTACACAAGGACACTGCTGAAGAACCATCAAAGGATCCTTCACCAGTTCCATCCTCACCCCAAGCTACTCTAGCTCCATCACCTTCTCCCTCTCCAAGGAAAGATTCTACTCCAGCTGAACACACTTCAGCACTAGAGACCATCCTTCTCTCTTAAGATGATGAGCCAGAACCTGAAGAGGTGGAAGCCTCTCTGAAGAACCTTGACTTCTCCCTCCCTAGAATTGTTGATGAGGAGGCTGATACAGTCCTTCAAACTATAAGATCTAAGAGCTCTGTGGTAGTGGAAGAGATCCCTCCCTAGGAAGCTCCTCCTCCACCCCCAAGTACCTCTATTGTTGCAGTTACTTCTATTGTTACTGTTGTTTATGCCCCTCTCTCTTCTAACAGTTTGAGTAAGATTGTAATTTTACTGGCTGAACAAAGGAAACATTTTGATGACTCTCTGAAAAAAGTGCAAGAGAAAGTTATTGCTCTGGAAAAATAAATGAGCCGAGGATTTGCTGAAATACAACATAACACTGACTCTCTCAAAAGTATGTTTCAAATAGGTGGAAAAGCTATAAATCACACCATAAATAGTGTTGGTCAGGTAATGGAACAATCTATAACTCTGGAAAATAACCAAATCAAGTTAGACAAGCAAGCTGAAAAACATGTTATGAAAATCTGTGAAGAAGTGGGAACTTTCAAAGAAGATGCTATAGATACTCTATGTGTAGAATTCAGAAAGGGGGAGAATTTGGTAAAAGAACATTTGGAAAAACTTGTGGATAAGTTTACTGAAGTTGCAAACAAACCTTGGTCTGAAAAGATAAGTGAAATCAATAAGAATGTTTTAGAGCAAATTCAATCAGTGAAATTTCATACCTATGACACATCAGTATGGATGCACAACCATATTTTCTCTTAATTTCAGTTTGATCCCAATATCACTCCTCATAACCTAAACCCACTTGCTTAAGGTCAATCCAGACAGATGCCTCAATCTCAAATGCCATGCTTTTCTCCAAGGCCAGAAGACCAGGTACCTCCTCCTGCTTCATACTCCCAGGTTTGGGATGATTATATTCCTCAAGATCTACCTGAAATTCAAATCCCCAAGAAAAGGAATTATGGAGAAGGCTCATCTGCAAGCAGAAGTGCCTCAAAGCCTAACTCAGACAAAAGGAAAGCCCAAGAGTTTGCAGAAGTCTGGAGTCCTACTTCTAAAGCTTTAATTCTTGACACTCTAAAATTTGTCATGGACTTTAATGAAAGCAGGAATCTCCACTACAGCTCCTCTGAGTGGGAATTATATGAGAAGTCCATGACCAAGAGAAGAATATATGATAGAGAGTATGATAAGAATAACCCTAAGGCTCCTCCAAAGCCTCGAAGGTACTATCCAAAGCCCTTCGGCTATCAGAGGAGACAGCAGGAGAAGCAGGACAGGCAACAACAGGGCAAAGAATGAATTCTTGTTGATATGTTTTTGAGAATTTTGATGAAATGGTTGTTGATTATAAATCTAAAACATTATATATATATAATTTCTAGTTTTGCTTAATTGTGTGTTCAATTAATCTCTTATTGCACTTAGATTTAATTATTCATTTCATGTTCTTTCATTATTATTATAATTCACCTTAGTGTAGAGGGTTCTGACTTCTACCAATAGGGGGAGATTGTTGGGTATTGCATCCACAATAACCCAGATTTGCTTGAAGTCACCCTTGAACTAAGATGAATTAAGTTGTATTTGATATCCTTGTTCTAGTTGTGTGTTTGAAGATTCTCAGTGCTAAGTGTAGACCAATGCCAGTCTACAATGGGTCAGGAATACAGGACCATACAGTGTAATCCCTCATTGTGTGATCCAATATGTTGACTCATGTGTAGCCTCTCAATTGGGAAGCACTTTATGTTCTAATACATGGATCATGGGATGAAGACAGGACTAGGAGAAATTCTCTTTAAGTTCAGAAAATTCTCTAAGCCCACTTCTCGAGAAGTTCCTCTTGGTTCTTGAGAAGTAGAGTTAGATGTTCTCGAGAAGCATTCTATAGTTCTCGAGAAGCAAAAGTGTAGTTCTCGAGAAGTCCCTATAGTTCTCGAGAAGCAGAAGTGTAGTTCTCGAGAAGTCCTTATAGTTATCGAGAAGCTTAGCTTCAAAGTTCTCGAGAAGTTAGCTTTTAGTTCTCGAGAAGTCCAGAGTAGTTCTTGAGAAGTCCTTATATTTCTCGAGAAGCTTAGCTTCATAGTTCTTGAGAAGTCAGCTTATGGTTCTCGAGAAGTCCAGATTGGTCACGAGAAATATTATCCCTGATGTCTCGGAAGTTAACTTTAGTTCCAGACAGTATAGTTCTCGAGATATCAAACTAGTTCTCGAGAACTAATGTTACTTCTCGAGAACTGCAGGCCAAATTCTTCAGAAAATTGTTTAAGTCCAGATCGGCCAGATTTTCAAATGACTTGACGTTATTGGTCCACGTGTCGTCATTAATGTCTTTTCTTACCGTTAGGGGTAACCCTATATAAGGTCTTTTCATTAAGACAAAACCCTAACATTTTAAGAAACAGTAGTCCGTACTTTTGATATCTTCTGGATCGGCCGTTTCTCTCAAAAAGAAATGGAACAAATTCTGAAGCCACGGCCGCCGCTCACGAGTAGATCGAGTTTTCTGTTTTCGATCAAGATAGACTTGTTGTTCAAGGGATCCTAATCCTCTCCTTGATCGAGTAGATCAAAGATTTCTCAGGTCGGATCTACACGTCTTCTTCAACCATTTCTGAAAGAGCTGCAAAGTTCAAGAAAATGACCTAGAGACTTATTTTTCCAGATCTGAGAAATTACTGTGTTTGTATTTTCCAAATCTCTTTGTTATTATTGTAGGAGATTTTCTCCGAGTGTAGGAGCGTTGCTCTCCGAGTTGTAGGAAGTTTTTATCTTCCGATTGTAGATCCATTTGGATCGAGTTTGTAGGAACTTGGTTCCGAGGCGTAGGATTGTTTTCAATCCGAGATAGTGGAGTAGCCGAGTCTTGTGATTTTCTAGATCGGTGAGGTAAAGTGGACGTACCCAAGATTGGGGAACCACTATAAATCTTCTTGTCTTCTGTGATTGCTTGAATTCTTGTGCAAGTTCGTTAAAATTTTTATTCCGCAAATAGACGCACGATTCACCTATTCACCCCCCTTTAGGTCATTTAGGTTGACTACTTTACACTTTCACCGTCTATCTATGCCAACGGTAAGTGCCATATACCTTAGGTCTCTTTAACCGAACGACACAGAGCGGGTACGGATCTGTCAATCCCGTTGCTCACACCGCAACGTTAATTTAATCCATACGGGTGGGTCAAGATTTCCCGAGTCCTAAAGTGAATACACAATTCTTACATAACCCAGTTATGTACAAGTTTGCTCCCAGGCCACCATGTTGGCAGAATCACGCTTCTGCCCAGTTTTACGGGTGCACCTTGGAGTTAATCCCAAAGGTTCCCTGTTGCATTCTACCGCGTAGAAAACCCCAAAACAACCAAAGTCACTGAGTATTCTCCGGCTAATCTGCATAATGAAACATCACCGATCCAGACCAACTTGTCCGGACTCTACATGCAAACAAGCGGGACTAGTCACATCTTCCCAAGGAACACCGCACACTCGTGGGAGTGGGTTTCCTTATGCAAAATAAGAAGAGCTTCACATGCAAAAGAAGAGAATCGCTACCCTAGTATTCCTCTTTGGCGCCATGGAAATCTATACTGATGGAAAGCACTGCGATGATCTCGCCTCCATAGATCTGGACTCGCCTTGCGATTTGGCGCTCTGAATCTGCTCCTGCGACCGGAAATCTCTTCCTTCTTCCTCCTTTCTCCCCCATCTCTCTGGAACTTAGAAAGAGATTGAACCAAAAGAAATGAGGGCTTTTAACCCTATTCCCGGCCTTAACCCTAGGATGGATAAGCCTGAGCCATTGGATCCAAAACTAAGGAAACGGACGGCCACGATTCTCCTTGAAAATGAACTTCCTGGGCCAAACACGTCTTGCGACACGCCCGTGTCCAAGGCTGTGTTCCTAATTCACCATAAATAAGGAAAATCCCGACCAGTACACTGCCCGTGACAAAACTTTGGACACGCCCGTGTCTCAAGTGACACGCCTGTCTCACGGTCCGTGTGCCTCAAATGGCACAGGACCGAAAACGTCCTAAGCATGACACGGCCATGTGACAAACCCGTGTCACATGATGTGTGCTAGAAACGCCCAGGGACATGCCCGTGTCCCATGCCGTGTAACTTCCTCAACACAATCCAGCAAATTGCCTGAGGAGGACACGACCTCTGACACACCCGTGTCTCAGGCCGTGTTCCCTATCTCGACGCTCGTCGACTGCATTTTTGTATACCACTCGGTGAGTCGTCGATCCCGTGTAGGAAACGGCCCTGGGACACGCCCGTGTCCAGGGCCGTATGACCCTTACTAAGGCGCAAACATGACTCAAATGCTACCCATTTCTCTTTTGAGTTTCCGGGAGTTACAATTCTCTCACTCTTAAAAGAATTTTGTCCATAAAATTACTGAAAGGAAAAGATACACAAAACAAAAATGGTGCCTGAGTGGAATAACTCTGGGTACTCCTCAAGCATGGTCTGCTCCCGCTCCCATTTGAGCTCCTCCCGTCCGCAATTGTCCTAACAGACCTTGACCATCCTGATCTCCTTGCTACGAAATCGCTTGACTTTAGATTCCTCGATAGGAATGGGCTTGACCCTTGTCACCAACCCTTCGTCCACCAGTAATTGATCAACCGCAATCACCTGCGAAGGCTCTTGCACCGCCTTTCACAACGCTGGTATGTGGAATACGTAGTGTAGACCACTCAACTCCGCCGATAGCTCTAGACGATAAGTCGCTTCACCAATCCTCTCTAGGATCTCAAATAGTCCATGGTACCTCGGGCTCAGCTTATTCAAGCATCGTACCCGTGAAACACCTATGAACGGCTTTATCTTTAAATACACCCAGTCACCAACAGCGAACTCCATATTCCGATGCTTTGCACTATAGTATTTGGCCTGACTATCCTGAGCGATCAGCAAACGCTCTCGAATGGTTCGTGCCAATGAAGTGGCGCTTTCCACCTCTTTCTTTTTGTACAACGTCGCCTCATCCATATCTAACCACGAAAACGGCGTGCTACATTTTCTACCATATAGGGACTTGAAGGGCGCCATTTGTATGCTCGCTTGGTAGCTGTTGTTGTACACAAACTCCACCAAATACAGATGATCTTTGCACTGCTTCCTGAAATCCAGAATGCACATGTGAAGCATGTCTTCCATCGTCCTGTTAACTCTCTCGGTCTGACCATCTGTCTGCGGATGAAAAGTCGTGTGGAAACTCAGCTTGGTTCCAAACATCTGCTGCACCACCCTCCTGTCATTGGACGTGAACCATCCATCACGGTCGCTCACGATGTTGCGGGGCACATCGTACATTCTAATAATGTTATACACTTAAAGCTTTGCCAATTTCTCCACCAAATCATCCTTCCTATTCGGAATGAAGTGCGACACTTTTGTCAACCGATCTACGATCAGCCAGATGGCGTCGTTTCTCTTCTACGACCTTGGCAATCCATGCACAAAGTCCATTGAGATATCATCGAACTTCCACTCCGGAATAGGCAAAGGCTTCAAGAAAACCCTGGCTTATGGCACAATGCCTTCACTAAGGCACAAGTTTGACACTTCGCTACATATAGTGCCACATCCTTCTTGAGTCCTGGCCACCAGAACAACATATTTAGACCTCAGTACATCTTCGTGCTCCCTGGGTGAATCGATTACTTGGTATGATGAGCCTCGTACATCAACTCCACCTGTAAATTACCCACATTTGGGACGCACAAACGACTATCCTTCCTTAGCAATCCATCTACAACCGTTAATTGGGAATTTGACCCATCCGAAGTCGCATCCATAATTTGCCTCATGTCGCTATCCAGCTTCAATGACTGCCGAATCCGATCAGCAAGGTCATCGTGAACTTCTGTCTAGTTCAATAGCGCTTCGGCGCTAGTCTGCTTGTCAAAACAAGAGATATCTAATGCCTCCAACACCTGAATCAACCGCTCGTCATGAACCGACAACCAGTTGGCTTGTGTGGGAGCTCTGCGACTAAATGCATCTGCAACTGTAGTCCCTTTCCAGGGCACATAGTGAATTTTGAATGTATAGTCACCCAGGAACTCCATCCATCTCCGCTGCCTCATATTCAGGTCCATCTGATCCAACAGGTATTTTAGGCTCTTCTAGTCGTTATAGATATCGACCTTTACGTCGTACAAATAATGCCCCCACAGCTTTAGAGCAAAAATCACGGCCGCTATCTCCAAATCGTGGACCGGATAATTTCTCTTATGCACTTTCAGCTAACGTGAGCCATAAGCTATAACACTTCCATGCTACAGTAGCACGCAGCCCAAACCACTTCCCGAAGCATCGCTTGAGATCTCAAAGCCTTCGGTCCCACTCAGCAAACTTAGCACCGGCGCAGTGGTCAACTGACCCTTCAACTCTTCAAAAGCATGCGCGCACTCTGGCGTCCAAACAAAATTCTTTTTTTTTGTCAAAGTCGTGTGAGGTAACGCTATCCGCGAGTAGTTCTCTACAAAGCGCCTGTAATAGCCGGCAAGCCCAAGAAAATTCTTTACTTCCGCTACCAAAGACAACACAGGCCACTCCCGTAACGCAACTATATTTGTCGGATCCACCGCAATCCCATCTCCACTGAGTATGTGACCAAGGAACTCTACTGAGGACAACCAAAACTCGCATTTGGAGAACTTTGCATATAGTTCGTTCCTCCTCAGTGTCTCCAAAACCAAGTGTAGATGCTTGAAGTGATCCTCTTCGCACTGCGAGTACACCAATATGTCGTCGATAAAGACGATCATAAAGTGGTCTAAGTACTCCCTGAACGTTCTATTCATCAAATCAATAAACACTGATGGCGCATTAGTTAGCCCGAACGGCATGATCGTAAACTCAAAATGTCCATATCGCGTGCTGAACGCTATCTTTGGGTTGTCACTTTCCCTTATTCTTAGCTAATAATAACCAGACATAAGGTCCAATTTTGAGTACACCGATGACCCGACTAACTGATCAAACAGATCATCGATCCTTGGGATCGGGTACTTGTTCTTTTCTGTTTACTTGTTCAGTTCTATATAATCGATACAGAGGCGCAAACTTCCGTCCTTCTTCTTAACAAAAAGGACAGGTGCACTCCAAGTCGACGAACATGGACGCGCATAACCCTGCTCCATTAAATTTCAAGTTGATCCTTTAGCTCCGCAATTTCCTTAGGCGCTAACCTATAAGGAGAGCGTGACATAGGTTTGGCACCTTCAACTAGCTCAATCGTGAAGTCGATATCCTGCTGGGGTAGGGCTACGGGAAGATTGTCCGGGAACATGTCAGGGTACTCGCACAATACTTGGATACTACCCAAAGTGGGCTTAGTCTTCGAAGCCTCCACTAGCGTGAAGAACAGCTCTGCACCAGCACAAACTGCCTTGACCACCTGAAGAGCAGACATTAAGGTCTTTCTCGACCCCTTTAAACCAGTAAACATTGTCTCCCGGCCAGCTCCCAATTTGACTTCATTACGATTGCAATCTATGTATGCATTCTGCTCCGAAAGCTAGTCCATACCAAAAATGACGTCAAACTCTACTAGCAGCAGTAACGATGCTATCATGTCAAACTCCGGACTTCCAATACGAATCTTAATGGCACAAACTCTGTCTGCGCGCATAGAACACCCATTCGACAACAACACGTCCAATTTGTCCTTCGCCATCAAAGAAGGGAATCCGATGTGCGATATCAAATCTTCGGACAAAAAGGAGTGTGAAGCTCCCGTATCGAAGAGTGCTCTCGCCGGATTATCATAAATCAAAATAAAGCCTATAAAAATAGAAATAAGCTAACAAGCACAAGGTAACAGTATTTAAAGCTAAATTTCCCTTTTCCTCGTATGTTCCTCCGTGCTTACTCTCGGACTTTGGGCGTCCGTGTTGGTACCCTAGATGTGATTTGGCTCATATAATCCCTTTCCAGCCCCTCTTGATCCATATAACAATATATGATCATGCTTAGACTTTGTTTAGTCTCCCTAGGGCAGTTTATAACTGACCTAGAGCTTAGATTAGAAGTTGTAGAATGAATATATGGTTAAGGCATTTTCCGTTCAACCATCGTCGAACGAGGCCTCGCGATCGTCGACCATTGGTCGATGATAGTAGGGCTATAGAATAGTTAAAGCCAAGACAATTATCGTCGACCAATGGTCGACGATCTCAGAGCAAGTTTATTATGCTCTGAAGGATTGGTCGACGATCTGCCATCAGCAGTTCAACGATCGCAGTCTTGCTTCACGATTTTTGTTTCGAAAGATTCTTTGTTGGTCGACGATAACATGAGCTGTTCGACGTTTTCTGTCCCAGACGATTTCTGCCTTAGTCGACGATCTGTTGGCTAGGTCGACGATCATCGAACCCCTGTTCGACGATTATTGTCTGCCTTTAACAGTTTGTATTTACTCTATTCCTTGGTTTATTTCCAAGTATTTTAGCTTATGGTTAGAGAGATTTTCTGAAGTTATTTTTGCTAATTTATGGCTTAAATTCAAATGAATTAATTACCAAATATGTTAAGCACAAATTACGGGATTCCGTATTTTATAAAGTATTTTGTCCTATTATACAAAATATGTTGACTTTATCTTTCCAGGCAGTATTATAGCGGTTGGTGCTGTATGCTATTTCCAAGTATGTTAAGTCTTTATGCTGAGATATTTTCCCATTCATTTATTTCCTTATTGGGACTGACAGAGAGTTAATAGCTCATTCTATTCCTATTGCTATATTCTATATTGAGATAACCTGTCGCAGGGCTCGAGATATTCAAATCAATAGAGCCATTTCAAGGGAAAAAGAGAAGATATATTTAAAAGAGATTTTTCTCTCAGCAGTAACAGGAAAGTTACAGACACAGAGAGATTTTTCTTCTCAAGGCTTCATTCGCTCAAGCTTCATCAGAGAAGCTCTTCACCATCTCTCAAGAAGAGAAGAAAAGTTTTCCTGAAGCAAAGGCCCTGAGCAATCATTTTCTTTCTCAAGTCTCCTGAGCATCTGCTTAGAGTTTTCAAGACTTCAGAAAGACCAGCTTCAGTTCTGCTTCAAGTGTTCCAGAATCTGAAGACCTGATAAAAATCAGTCTACAGATCTCTGAGGATTTAGTTTTAGTATATCTGAAACTCCTTCATCCTGAAGCAAAGGCTTTCCCTGGACTTCCACTGAGCCAGGGGGAGACTTTGATTCTTTAGAGAATCCATAAGTCTTCTCTAATCTGTTATTAACAACAGAGAAGACAATCTAACCTTCTCAACCCCTTTGTAAAAGAGTTTTCACACCTCTTTAAAAGTGAACATTGGTGACAGGGCACCTTATCAACAACCTGTGGTTGAGCATCCTTATCAAAAGCTCAAAGGGTCTTGTTTGATCTACCTGAATCAGATCATTGGTGGCAGGGCACCTTAGCAAAAACCTGCAGTGGATTCCTACCAGGGTGGTAGAAGAGTGGAGTACCTATTAAGAGGGAACCACTATATATCCTGTGTCTCTCTGGCTATTTTGTTTAATTGCTTATTCTGTGACTGTGATAGAACTACCTAGGATTGCTAGTTGCTGTGATAGGCTTATAGTTAAACTGAAATTTCAGTTAGCTCTCTCACTTGTGCACTTCACTGTGTTAGGCTCTTAGGGTTCAAGTATCAGATTATTTATTCCGCAAATAAACTCCAAGGGAGCTGACTAGTTGTTCATAAAATTTGAATACTCTATTCACCCCCCCTCTAGAGTAGTTTACAACTTATCCCCTCACTTTCAGTCCGCTCCAACAGTCACGGGCAAAATGCCCCGGCTTCCCACAAGTAAAGCAAGCGCTCGAGGTTCGGCCCGTGGTCGCTCCTGAAGCACCATAAGAAGGAGCTGGACCCGAAGTCCTAGCCTTCTTAAAGAACTTACGATACCTAGACTTTGAGGTAGTCGGCACCGTGAACTCTATCCTCTAAGCACTAGAGTCCTTCTTCTCCTGCACATTCTTCATATCTTTCTCCAAAGACCGGGCCGTGTTGACTAAGGTCAAGAATCCCTACGTCATCGGCCCCGAGAGCAATAGCCTCAGGTCATCCCTCAGACCTTCATAGAATAGGTTTGTCTTTCACTCTTCATCAGCGAATGTAGCGCTTGCATACCGACCTGTTCGGTATTGTATCCACAATTACCCAGATTTGAAGAAGACTCCAGTCAAGCTAAGATGGATTCACATTGTATTTGACGTTCTTCTATCAAGTTGTGCTTGCAGCTATTCCATGCAAAGTACATACCAAAGTCAGGGTGTAGTGGGTCAATATATAAGGGTCTGCGCAATGGAATCCCTCATTGTGTAGATCAGAGTGTTGATTCACGTGTGCTCTCTCTATTGGAGTGTACTTATTTTCAAGTATAGGGTCAAGGTAGATCAAGAGCAGAAGAAGGAGCAAGGATCGGTCAAAGACCAAGTTATCAAAAGAAGGAAGAAGGAAAATTCTTCCAAGTCAAAATCGAGGGGAACCGCTAGTGATTCCCGCCAACTTCGACGGGAAACGTTAGTGATTCTAGCCGACTTCGACGGGAATCAATTAGTGTCTTCCGCCGACTTTTTCCGGCTGGCAAATTTCAAACCGAAATTCTGCCAAGGCAGAATTGACGAGAGTCGAGAGTGATTCCCGCCGACATCGACGGGAATCACCAACGACTCCCGCCGATTTTGCCTTAGGAAGAATTTGTCGCTCGCTGGAATGGTCCAGGTTGTCGTGCTCTGTTCGGCCATATGTCGGGATTTCCTTGGTGGGCCCCACAACTGTCTTCTAGGGTTTGCCTTTGTATATATATACGGACTAATCTCTGTTGTCTATGGGAGATTAATCGATCTGACAACAACATACACAGAAATACAAAAGAAGCCAACGCTGTGACCTAGCGTATCGCGGAAACCGCCGATCGCTCGTCGGGGCTCGCAAGGTCATCGTCGCCGCTGATCTCAGTTCATATTTGATCGTCCGACGATAGAACCGAGGCAAGCAGACAGTCTTACGTATCTCTCTCAAGATATCTTGTCTTCTGATTCGTTGAACGAGACTTGTTCTCCCTTTCGAATGGGTTGAGACGTTTGATCCGACTGAGATTGTTCGAAGACCTATCTTGCTTTGTCAAGAAGTTTGGATCTACAAAGCATCGCCGCCGCACTTACTTGCCGCCGCTGATCTTGACAAGATCCATTCCAAGTGAGAAATCCGATAGTGGACCCTTTATACTTTTCGTGCAAGCTTCAATGAACGAAGAAGGACATTGGAATCTCCAAAGCATTGTTTGTATTTTAATTTACATTTAATTTTGTTGTAAAGGAATTTTCATTCCTACTTGTAAGGGTTGGGTGCAACCCATTGTTGTGGAGTTGTGACTCCGTTGTTAGAAGGGTTCCTTCCGTAGTTAGGGGAGCGTTGCTCCTAGTGTGAGGATTGGATTTCAATCCATTTGAAGAAGTGACTGAGTCGTCCCTTGGTGGGAGATAGGTCGTATGGGGAAAGTGGACGTTCCAAAATCGGGGAACCACTTTAATTCTTTGTGTGTTTTCTGTGTTCTTTTTTCTTACTTGTGCAGGTTAGTTTAATTCCGCAAAAGACTGCACGACACCTATTCCCCCCCCATAGGTGGATTAGGTTGACACTTGATATTTACACGACCCAAGCATGTAAATTCATGGAGGTACTCATCCACACTAATCTCTCCTTGTACCAGTTTCTGAAACTCTTTCTCCATTGCAATACTCTGAGCAGAGGGGAGGTACCTTGCCAAGAAAATCCTCGAAAACTATTCCATCGAGACGTCTGTAAGTGGTCTCCCCCAAGTGGTGTAGTTCCAAACCATCCCACCACAGCCTTGCATCGCTGTCCAACAAGTAAGTGGTTATAGTCGACTTCTGCCACTCCTCCATCTCCGTAGCTGTCAGTACTCTCTTTATCCGGGAGAGCCAATCTTAAGCTTGAGTTGGGGTTCCTGTCCCTGAGAACAATGGAGGATTGAAGCCCAAAACGTGTTTGAGCTGTTTCTCCGTTTCTCTCCTAGGCATCACTAGCTCTACAACAACCTGCTCCACTCTCCTTGGCATCATCGCTTGGAGCGATACTTGCTCCATAGCAGGGGCAGGCTGCTGCACCTATCTTGCAGGCTATGCTTTAATCATCGCAAACACTTATTCAGCTACCAATCGTATGGTCTAAGCCGAAGGAGGTGTTGTCGGCACATCATTTGTTATGCTACTTGCCTCAAAAACTGGACATTCTAACGGCGCCGTACCACTCCTAGTCACCTATAGTCGTACAAAAAACCATTAAGCAACCAAGCAATATTGCAAAAAGCAATTATAGGAACACGCAGGTTCCTCAAACATGTATATTTTCATTCCTAAGTAGACATTCATGGGTTCTTTTCATGTTATAACGATGACGCACACACATGTGCCAACCACCCCATAAAGATAATTTGTCCACGAATTCATTTAAGCCTGACAGAAACCGGTAGTCAGATACCAAATTGTAACACGCCTATCCGTCACATAGCATATAGCAGTAGGTCTGGCCGGGGGCCGACGCCATATACCACGGACAGACCGGCGATCTACTCAATGAAACCATTCTTCCTATCCTAACGTCCTACACAGAGCATCTAGCGGAAGCAATTTATTAAGTTACAAGAAACAAGAACCCAGCCACAAGCATGAATGTTCACTAGCAAACGCCAACAGGAATGAAATTACAAATTACACGAAGTACCGGCATTATGGCCTTACAAGAGTTCACTAAATTTAAAACAGTGTCTTCCATACTATGGCTCGCAAGCCGATCACACATGAATTAAACAAGTAAACAAAACAAGGCCTTCAAGGGCCGGCTCAGCAACAAGGGCATTGGCCTGCTATTTGCCATTCGGCTCTGCGGCACCTGCAAGCACAATCCACCGCAACTGTGGCAAACAAGAGTAACGGTCAGCTAAAGCTGACAAAATTATAATGACCCCGCCCCTAGACTCGGGGTGGCAGAGCTCCTTCCCTGCATTGCATTAGCATAAAAAGCAATATAGTAAAATTCCGCATCACCACAGGCGTAGGCATGCACGGCCACACACCCTGTGCTCTCAGGGCACATTCTCGGTGAACACAGTAAAAATCCGCAGTCTCACCACTGCCTCTTGGACAGAAAATATCGTGAGCATTTTGTCCATTCCGGCCACGCATAAGACCCTCCATCTATGCCAACGGTAAGTGTCATGTACCTTAGGTCTCTTTAATAGAACGACACAGAGCGAGTCTGGTTCCGCCTATCCCGTTCCTCACAACGCAACGTCAATTTAAGCCATATACGCGGGTCAAGCTTTCCCGAGTCCCAAAGTGAATACACAATTCTTACATAATCTAGTTATGTACAAGTTGGCTCCCAGGCCACCAAGTTGGCAGAATAACTCTTCTACCCAGTTTTCCAGGTGCACCTTAGAGTTAATCCCCAAGGTTCCCTGTTGCCTTCTACCGCATAGAAAACTTGAAAAGAACAAAAGGCCCATTGTCTTCTCCGACTAATCATGCATATTGAAACATCACCGATCTAGACCAACTTGTCCGGATAGTCTTCACACACCATGCCTATGTCCGTATCTCAATTTCGGACTCTACATGTAAATAAGGGGGGCTAATCACATCTACCCCAAGGAACACCGTACACTCACCACACACTTATGAGAGCGGGTTTCCTTATGCAAAAGAAGAAGAGCTTCACAGGCTAAAGAAGAGAATCGTTACCCTAGCATTCCTATTTGGCGCCATGGAAATCTATACAGATGGAAAGCAACGCGATGATCTCGCCTCCGTATATCTTATCTCAGCTTGCGATTTGGCACTCTTAATCTCCTCTAGTGGCCGGATCTCTCTTCCTTCTTCATCCTTACTTTCCCCTCTCTCTAGAACTTAGAAAGTGATTTAATTAAAAGAAATGAGGGTTTTCAACCCTATTCCTTGCCTTAACCCTAGGATGGATAAGCCATAGCCATTAGATCCCAAAATAAAGAAACAGACGGCCATGATTCGCCCTGAAAATGAACTTCCTGGGCAAAATACGGCTTGAGACACGCCCGTGTCTAAGGCCATGTTCCTCATTTGCTGTAAATTAGGAAAATCCCGACCAGTACACGACTTGTGACATGGCTTGGGACACACCCGTGTCACGGGCCGTGTGCCTCAAACGACACAGGACCAAAAATGTCCCGAGCATGACACGGCCATGTTACACACCCATGTCACATGTTGTGTGCTAAACACTCCCTTGGATACGCCCGTGTCCCATGCCGTGTAACTTCCTAAGCACATTCCAACAAACTGCCCAAGGAGGACGTGGCCTCTAACACGCCCGTGTCTCTGGCCGTGTTCCCTGTCTCGACGCTCATTGACTGCATTTTTGTCGACCATTGGGTGATTCGTCGATCTCGTGCACGACACAGCCCTGGCACATGCCCAGGCATCTCCTAGGCTATGTGACCCTTACCAAGGCCCAAACACGACTCAAACGCAACCCGTTTCTCTTTTGAGTTTCGGGGCGTTACAAAATTGACATTTTGTTTCACCATCAATTAGTCCTTGGTTACCTAATGGTCTCCCCTTTAGTCTAGGTAGGGATGGGTAGGGTTGATATGGTATCTTGAAGGTCACTTGACCCTTATTAAGGGCACTTTGACCACTTTGGGGTTTGAGTTGACTTGGGTCTACATGACCATTTGGTTTGACCCTAATAGGTCCTTGGTCACCCATTGACCTCACTCTAGGGTTAGGATAGTATGGGTGGGGTCCACTTGGCAAAGGGAAGGTCAATTGACCCTATGTAGGTCAGTTTGACCAACTTAGGGTTACGGTTGACTTGGGTCAAATCAAGCTCTAGAGTTGACCCCAATGGGTCCTTAATGACTCATTGACCCCTCTTTAGGTCAAGGAAGACCTTGGTAGGGTTGGTTGGGCTCATTAAGGGCACATTGCCCTTGGTTAGGACACCTTTCCCTATTTTGGCCTAAGGTGACCTTGGGTCAACTTGGCCATCCTAGGTTGACTCAAGTGAACCCTTAGGGCCTTCTAAAAGATGGTTGAGGTCATGGTGGGGTCTTAGAGTCATGGTGAAGCTTCATGGTCATCCTAAACTAGGATTTAGTAATCTACTATTTGCAGACCATTCATCCCAATCACCTTTATTCCTAAGTCCACTTGGTCTTCTTGGGATCCCAAGGGTTTTGTCTTGACCTAGTCATGATAAAACCTCTCTTAGGGGGTCTAGTTGTCTAAGGGATGTTACAACACTTTCTGAAACTTTACGATGCAAAAGGGGGTCAAAACCACAAACTCTAACGTCCAAAAATCCACGAAATGGGAAATACTTACCAAACACGCGTAGATCTCGGCGAGAGATTTTCGAATCTCTACTCCTTCGGTGAAACCGTCCACCTAAACTGACAGATCGATGACCAAAAGCACACGATAACGCTTGCCTCTCCTCATTCGCAAAATAGACGACGGTTCGGGGAAGAGACGATTAATAGGGTTCCGATTTGATACAAAGGCATATATATTATTATATTATAATTAAATACTAAATAATCGTCCAAACGAGCCGAAACACAAACAAACTCGGAATTCTACAAGAATTACACCGTAGTTAAATGTTGACGCTACGAATCCAACGGCGAAGTCGAAATCAAAATCCGGTAAACAAAACTCGGGTAAAAACTCCCCGACGTCCAAAACATTAACTATCCCAAAAAGATTCCACTGAGTTCCAAAACAAACCCGACTCATAAGGGATATCTCAAAAATACAGTCGATATTAGCCAAGCAAATATTCTAAGTCAAAATCTTAAGTACCAAATGAGCAACAGTCATGCTCCAATAACGGTATCTATAAACTATGCACCAACGTAACGCCCTGACATAAAAGATACACCACTAAAGAAATTAAAATAAACATCTAAAAACCAGGGGCGTTACATGCTGCCCGACGATAGCTACCACCAGCACGGAGGTGGTGGTGGCGGTGGCCGGCCGTCTGGGGAGGTGGTCTGATCGACGACAAACAGCCTTGGAAAACCTACAGGTCCGTCCTTTCATGGCCTTTGGCTCATCGAGGAAGATGAATAGATACCAGCCAATTAAATTTAGTATATTAATTATTATATATAATATAGTGTATTTTTCCCTCCCCCCCTTTAATATGCACTTTTTATATGGTTAAAAATGAGGCCCTTAGGGGAAGAAACATGAAAAATTTCCAACACGAAAAATTGTAGCCCTAAGAGTTGACTACAATTATAAATTTAAATCACCCATTTGAAGTATTGTGCCACCCTGTAGGGCAGTTGTAGTGGGACTGGTCCTTAGGAGGGGATATCCCATATTTCTTGAATAGCTTTTAAAAGGTTAAAGTTATGGTGCAGAAATTTGGGTCATGTAAGAATATACCCTAGAAACATCGACTTTCCAAAAAGGGAATTTTTGGACAAAATTGTCCAATAGTTTTAGGTAAAATGAGATTTTTCATAAAAGTAATATAGTTTGATTAAAAATAATTATATTGACCCCAAATTTTGGTGGGAGTCTAAATAGGGAAATATAAAGCCTTTTGAAAAATTTGTAAGTCATTTGGAGTTCTGCAAGTCAATATATTCCAATGCATGTGGCTATGGCTTGTGATATGTGATGTGCATTTAGCCAAAAGGTGTATCTTGTGAATTTAGTAAGATTGAGTTGTTCAAATCTAGTGAACTTTTATACATGCACTTATTTAGATAAAATACACCGCCGCATGACGTTTTAGAATATTTTAAGTTGATTTTCTTAGCAAATGAAATAATTATTATTTTGTTACGTATGTGTATTAATGAAATTATGGTGACTAAAATATTTTCAAAGATTAAGAAACCTTGCAAATAGCAATTATTTAGTAGGATACACACTAGTTAAATTATTTAAAATTTTGAAAGTCAGAATCTTAGGGTTGTAGTTATAATTACACTTTTTGCCCCTTTCTATATTATTGAGATAATTGTGTTCAAATTGAGTTATTAAATTATATATCTCTGAAATAAATAATTATGTACTATTTATAACCTTTAGTACTTTTTCTTGGATTATTTGATGAATATTTATAGTACTTCATGTGTAACATGACCTAGTGGATCAGATTTTTGTAATTAGAAATTAAATATCAAATATTATTGGAATGATATGAAATTTGGTTCAGACTTTTTATTTTTTATTACGACCTTGAGAAAATTTTTTGATACTGTTTGGACCCTTGAAAGTAATACTTCATGTTCAAATCCACTAGTTACTTATATTTTAGGAAAATTCAATTATGGCCAATTTAATTTAGAAAATTACGAAGCTTGGGAACTTCATCGTAACTGAGTATTCAAACCCCTGTAAATTAATCACTTGATATTTGGTTAAAATATTTGGAGGTTACAACCCTTAGACTCATATCGATCATTTGGGCTTCATATAGTTAAGTCAAAGGGGCGATGGTTAGATGCATTACCAATTGGTTCTAATTAGGCTGGGGTATACCTAGGCCCTTGATGTGATGCTGGTTGGAGTCCTAAGGGATTTACACAGAGGTTGTGTGAGTTAGTGTGCATGGACCCCAAGGTGTAGTTAAGTTTCGGAATAATGAAAGATAATCATTCCCCTATATGAAGCACAAATCACCATAGACTTTCTAAATGTAACTATCTGAGAGGGTTTGATAAAGGGTAGTCACTAAAAAAACTAAATATCATGAGAAAGGGAACTATGAGGTTTATCACATCATAGTTCCTAGTACCGCTGCGAGCCCTTCACCAAGTAGACCATGGGAAGTCCAATATCGACAAGAGTAGTATAATAGGTTGAAGGGATAATCTATCAATCTCACTCGTGTATGGGTTGAAGTGATTCAGGACTCGTTAGTCCTGTGAGCTGGAGGCTAGGGGTAGAGATAAATTAAGGATGTGTTAGACCTGCGATTTGAAGGCTTGGTGACATATAAGTCTTGTGGATGGGATGGTCCTGCAAGCTTGAAGTTCGGGTAATTATTTTCAAACCAAGTGTGTGCTTGTTATGGTGGGTCATTCAGTACTCGTCCAGTAAGCACACCGATGAAAGTACGTTGTTCGGGTGATGTGTGCAAGTCTTTGGAGGGGACTAGTAGGTTGTTAATACTTATATCTTGAGGACTAACCCCCAAAATGCAAACTCGACCATAAAGTATGGAAGAATTCAAGCAAGAGTGTGCAGGGGCTCTGTTGTTAAGTTCTTAGCATTGAGGCACATGAAAGGTCTAGGCTAGGTAGTGTGTCTGCCAGCCTAAGAGTGGTTATACCCACTCCACTACCACCATGAGCCACAATGGTTGGTACCTGAGAGCATAGCTACCTACAAAAAATTGGGGAATGTTTGAACGGTTTGTGCACATAGAGTCGAGCGGGTGAGTTGTATTATAACCATTGCATTGCACCGCATAGCATGTCATATGTAGATAGTATAATTTAATTTTTGTTTCTAGACCTTAATAATATAAATTAGTATGAGCTCTTTTATATGATGAGTTCCCTGGAAACCTTAACTTATAAGTTTGTATGGGAATTTATATAAGTTAAAGTACATTTTTGTGATAGTAGAGTAGCTGTTTTTACTTTCCTAGATTTATACAGCTCTTCCTTAATGCTTTTGTACTGTACTTTGTTACTGTTCATTACTATTGCTTTTGTTGCTGCTCATACTGGTATAGAACTGCAAGAATTATGTAAATACCACTATCACTTATGTGTACATTATGTTACTATCGGTTCTCAACTTTCTTCATCCCACGTGGTGCCTAGGAGTCGCGAGGGGTGAGTCGAGTATGATAATGTATTAGTATTTTGACTAACAGTCGGTGAACCATATCATTTTAGGGATGCGTGGAGATGTAGCACCAGTTCTACCAGGTGAAGCCAGAGATTGAGCTATCAGGATCGGAGAAGCAATTATCGCGCACTGTAACTACTACCCGGCGAAAGGTTGTTGAATATTTTGTTAAGATTCCGCAAGTAGTTGAGAGAGAGAGATTTTTTTGTTATGATTATGTTCTGGGGATGTGCCCTTACACTTTTAGTTTCATTTTATTACACATTGTGTATTATTGCTTTATTTTCATCTTATATATGTTGAGCTGTGACCAATGTCACGGGCCTGAACCGTCGTTTCGACCAATGTCACGGGCGTGACATATAGGTCACGGGCGTGACAGGCCCGAATAGCCAATTCTGGGTTCGACGATCGTCGAACTGAGATCGACGATCGTCGATGGATGGTCACGGGCGTGACACCTTGGGTCACGGGCGTGACAGGCCCGAACGGCAGATTTTGGGTCGACGATCGTCGAATTGAGATCGACGATCGTCGAAGGCTGGTCACGCCCTAGGTCACGGGCGTGACCTCTAGGTCACGGACGTGACATGCCCGAACGGCAAATTTCGAGGTCGACGATCGTCGAATTGAGATCGACGATCGTCGAAGGCTAGTCACGCCCTAGGTCACGGGCGTGACACTCATGTCACGGGCGTGACATGCCCGGGCCGCAAGGTCGACGATCGTCTCACGGCGATCGACGATCGTCGATAGGGTCACGCCCATAGTCACGGGCATGACACCTTGGTCACGGGCGTGACATGCCCACACAGCACGTTCGACGATCGTCTCGTGGAGATCGACGATCGTCGAAGTAATCACGCCCAGGTCACGGGCGTGACGGGTCGGTCACGGGCGTGACCAACCCGTGACCCGAAATATTGATCGCTTTATTTCAATTTTTTGTGTTTCCTGGGGTTCCGTCACAACTAACCGACTCCTAGGGGTCTAGCCGGAAATGGGATGTTACACCATCTGGGTGTTCGTAGATCGGTTAACTAAAGTGTCGCATTTCATTCCGCATAGGAAAGACGACTCGGTGGAGAAGTTGGCAAAAGCTATATGTGGACAATATAGTTAGACTGCATGCTGTGCCTCACAGCATTGTGAGTGATCGCGATGGGCGTTTCACGTCCAATGATTTGAGGTTGGTGTAGCAGATGCTGGGGACAAAGTTGAAGGTCAGCACAGCCTTCCATCCGCAGACGGATGGGCAGACCGAGAGAGTCAATAGAACGATGGAGGACATGCTCCGCATGTGTGTCCTAGACTTCGGGAAGCATTGGGAGGACCACCTGTATTTGGTGGAGTTGGCGTACAAGAATGGCTACTAAGCGAGTATACAAATGGCACCCTTCGAGGCCCTATATGTTAGGAAGTGTCGCACGCCGTTATCGTGGCTTGAAACGGGTGAGGCAAGGTTATACAAGAAGCAGGATGTGGAAAATGCTACTTCTTTGGTGCGGATCATTCGAGAGCATTTGCTGATCGCTCAGGATTGGCAAGCTAAGTACTACAATGCCAAGCATCGGAATGTGGAGTTCGCGGTGGGCGATTGGATGTACTTGAAAGTAAAGTCGTTCAAGGGTTTTTCGCGGGTGAGACGCTTGAAGAAGCTGAGCCCAAGATACCTTGGACCCTTTGAGATTCGGGAGCGGGTCGACGAAGCGGCTTATCGTTTGAAGTTATCGGTAGTGTTGAGTGGACTACACGATGTGTTCCACATCTCTGTATTGCGGAAGGCGGTGCAAGAGCCTTCGCAGGTGATCGCAGGTGATCGCAGTTGATCAAGTACCGGTGGACGAAGGGTTGACGACTAGGGTCAAGCCCGTTCGTATTGAAGACTCCGAAGTTAAGCGACTTCGTAACAAGGAGATCCGAATGGTCAAGGTTCGTTGGGACAATTGCGGTCGTGAGGAGCTCTCTTGGGAACGAGATCAGACCATGCTGGAGGAGTACCCAGAGTTTTTTTCGCTCAGGTACCGCTCTTGGTTTTATGTGTACTTTCTTTTAGTAATTTCGTGGGCGAAATTCTTTTAAGGGGGAGAGAGTTGTAACACCCCGAAACTCAAAAGAGAGACGGGTGGCTTTTTAAGCCAAGACGGGGTTTTGAAGCAGGTGACACGGGTCTCGACACGGGCGTGTCGGAGGCCGTGTCGGAGGCCGTTTGACCACGGGTCGTGCGGTCGACACTGTGGCGATCGACGATCGTCGAGTTGTAGAACACGACCTAGGACACTGGCGTGTCCCAGGCCGTGTCACTCCAGGAAAACTGCAAGTGTGGTACACGGGCCATGATACGGGCACGAACACAGACGTGTCAAATTTGACACGGGCATGTCCGATGCCGTGTCACAAGGCCGTGTACCTATCTTACTGCGAAGTGTTGATCGATCACACACGGGGGGCGTGACATGGGACCCGACACGGGCATGTCAAAAGTGACACGGGCGTGTCGGAGGCCGTGTCAAAGGCCGTGTGATGGTTTTTCGAATTGGTCGAGATGGTGAATGGGTGACACGGCCAAGAATACGGCCGTGTTGCAACCCGTGTTCGGCCCAGATTTTATGATTTCAGATCTAATCCTGGTCGTTCGTTTCCTTGACTTTGGATCCGACGGTAGGAGGCTGCTCCTGGGTGGTTTTAGCCGGGATTTAGGGTTGGGAATCCTCATTTCCTTTTGCCATTCTCTCTCTAAGAGTTTAGAGAGAAGGGAGAGCAAGGAGGAAGGAGGAGTCCAAGATCCGGCCGCCGAAGGAGCTTTGGAGCTCCGATTCTCGATCCGAGTTCGGATCCGCGGAGGCAAGGAGATTGCGGTGCTTTTCATCCGCGTAGATTTTCATGGCGTTGCGGAAGAATGCAAGGGTAACGATTTCTCATCCTTGGGCATGTGAAGCCCTTTTTCCCTTGCATAGGAAGCCCTCTCTCGCGAGTGAGCGAAGAGTTGGAGCATTCCTTGGGGTAGATATGTAAAGTACCCCTTGTATTGAGTCCGTATGCGAAAACGGATATATGCATTGTGTGTGAAGCCTATTCGGACATGTTGGTACGGATCGGTGATGTTGCATTGCATTTGAACCGAGCAAGACTCCGGATGTTTGGGTGTTTGCAGGTTTTCTACGTGGTAGATTGTAGCAGGGAGCCTTGGAGATTAACTCCAAGGTGCACCCAAAAAACTGGGCAAAAGCGAGTTTTGCCAAGACGATGGTCGGGGAGCCAACGTGAACATAACCGGGTTATGTGATTGTTGTGGCGGAAATGGGACTCGGTGAGTCTTGACCTGCGCATATGGCTTAAATTGCCGTTGCGATATGAGCATGGGTCAGGCGGAACCGTACCCGATCTATGTCGTTCGGTGGGACCGTTGGCATGGATGAGAGTCTTCGGCGGTCTATGGCTTAAATTGTCGTGACCAAGGCCAAGAAGACAAGATGCTCATATGGTTGGCCGTCCAAGAGGCGGTGGTGGAACGGGAACGTCTATGGCTTGAATTGAAGTGACGTTGGCCGGTTCACCATGAATGTGCCCTGTGTGCACGAGGTGTGTGGCCATGCGAGCCTATGCCTGTGATGATGTGTGATCACGCTAATAAATTGGCTATACTAATAAAGTACAGGGAAAGAGCATCGCCGCCCCGATTTTGGGGGCGGGATCGTTATAATTTGGTCAGCATAGCTGACCGTTGCTTTTGTTTGCCACCGGGCGGTGGTCTGTGTTTGCAGGTGCTGCGGAGCCGAGCGGAAAATAGCGGGCTAAAGCCCATGTTGCGGTGCTGGCCCTCGAAGGCCTAACCCTTTTATGCTTTCCGTTTATTTCATGTATGGCCGGCCTGCGAGCCTAAGTATGTAAGACATGTTTTGTTAAGCAAACATTGTAAGGCCATAAGGCCGGTACTTTTGTATTATTCATTCCTATTAATGTTTTTAGTAGTGGATATTCTTGCTTGGCAGGGTTCTTGTATTTGCGCAACTTAATAAATTACATCCGCTAGAATGACTCTGTGTAGGACGTTGGTGATTGGTTGTATGGTTTCAACGTGTAACCAGTCGGTCTGTCCGTAGTATATGGCGTCGGGCCCCGGCCGGACCTACTGCTATATGCTATGCGACGGATAGGGGTGTTACAGACTCTATCCGCACGCATTGAGCACCCATTGGGCAACAACACATCCAACTTGTCTTTTACCATCGAGGAAGGAACTCCGATGTGCACGAATCTTTCGGACAAGAAGGAATGCGAAGCTCCCATATCAAACAATGCTCTCGCCGGACTATCGAAAACTAACACATATTCTAGCAACAAGATTTATAAGCTATGTAAAAAGGTAACGGCTACAAAAGCTAAACAGTAAATATTTAACTCATACCTATCACCAGGTCAGCTTGCTTAATGGCCTCTTGCAGACCAAGGTTGTAAATTCTAGGCTGGGCTGGAGCATGGTGGGATGCGGTTGATTCCACCACCTTCCCTTTTTCTTCAAAAGTTGCTCCATGCCTCTTCACCGTCTTTACGCGTCCTCTCCAACACTCACGTGCAAAATGCCCCACTTTTCCACAGTTGTAGCATGCTCCTGGGACTCGACTTGGGTTTGCCCCCGTCGCTCCAGATGAAGGGGCTGAACTCGAAGTCTTCTGCTTCTTCTTCCATCTGTGGAAACCAGACTTTGAACTCGGTATTTTGAACTCTGACCTCTTTTCCGTTTGGTCCTTCTTCTCTTGAACTTTCTTCGCGACCCTTTCCAAAGACCGAGCCGCATTAACCAAGGCTAGGAATCCCTGTGCCTTAGGCCCAGTGAGGAGTAGTTGAAGGTCGCCCCGTAGGCCATCATAAAATTTGTTGGTCTTCCGCTCTTCTTCAGTAAACATAGCACCAGCATAACGACCTAACCGAGTAAACTCGTGGAGATACTCATCCACGCTACTCGCTCCCTGAGTCAAACCAAGGTACTTATTCTCCATCTCAAGTTTCTGGGTAGAAGGTAGGTATCTAGCTAAGAACAACCTTGAGAATTCCTCCATCGATACTTCGGCAAGTTGCCTTCCCACTAAGAGATGAACCTCCAACTCGTCCCACCACATCCTTGCCTCACCAGCCAATAAGAAGGTCGCTATTATTGTCTTCTTCCACTCCATAATTTCTGTGGAGGTCATGACCCTCTTCATCATAGAGAGCCAATCCTCAGCTTGAGTTGGCATTCCCATCCCGTCGAACACCGGAGGATTAATGCTCATCACATGCTTGAGCTGTTTCCCCGTGGCTCTCCTTTGTGCTATCGGATCAACTGCCACGCGTTCTACCACTCTCGGCTCTGCCACTCTAATCGGTTCTTGCTCATTAGCAGGTGGTGCATGCTGCACTTATTGGGCATTTATCATGGCAAAAACTGCTTCAGCCACCAATCTGATGGTTTCTGCTTAAGGAGGTGTTGTATGCACGTCACTCGGTGCACTACTTTCCGTTGATTGTTGATGTTCCGATTGCCTGCATCGCTCCTTGTTACCTATAATAGAATAAACCCTTGATTAGGCGACACACAAATTGCAAAATGCAATCATTGGAACACTCAGGTTCCTCAAAACAAGTGTATTTTTTTCATTCCTAAGTAGACATTCATGGGTTCTTTTATGTTATAATGATGACGCACATATATGTTCTCATCACCCCTTAAAAAAATTCTCCATTGAATTCAAATACAAACGACCGACACCGTAGTCTGATACCAAATTGTAACACCCTCATCCGTCATATGGCAAATAAAAGAAGGTCAAGCTAGAACCCGACGTCATATACCACAGATAGTCGGAAGGGTTATAAGATAATAATAAAAACTCAACTACTCATCCTAACACACAACATTCTAGCGAAAGCTTTTAAACAGTTTAAGAGAACCCAAAACTTGCACAACACTGGCATGAATGTCCACTATACGTCACAGGAATGAAATACAACAAATACACAAAAGAGTACATTGCCTTAAGGCCTTAAAAATGTTCACTTGACAATAAAATGTTTTACATACATCGGCTCACAGGCCGGCCACTCAATACAAAAGTAAAACAACAATTTGCTTGGCCTTCGAGGGCCAGCTAAACAACTTGGGCTTCAGCCCGCTATTTGGCGCTTGGTTCTGCAATACATGCAAGCAACATTCCATCACATGGTGGCAAACAAGGCAACGTTCAGCTAAGGCTGACCAAAATATAACGACCCCGCCCCTTACTCGGGACGGCGGTGCTTCTTCCCTGCATATCATTAGCCCAGCTAAATAGTAAAGTGCAAATATATATTTCGCCACAAGTGTAGGCTCGCTCGGCAAAACACCCCGTGCACTCAGGGCACATTCTCGGTGAATCCTGTCAATTCCGCGGCTTCACCACCACCCTCAGGATGGCAAACATTGTGAGCATTTTTGAGTCTTTCTGACCGCAGTCCAAGACTCCCGACTATGCCAACGGCTAGTTCCACTTTAGGGCCTCTAGCACTGAACCGCAAAGCCTAGGTCCGTTTCCACCCGCCCGTTGCTAGCGCCGCCTTGTCACTTTAAGACGTACGTGTGGGCCAAGCTTCACCCGGATCCTAAAACATTCCTAAACATCATATAGCCCAGTTATGTTCAAGGTTGGCTCCCTGTCCGCCAAGTTAGCAGAATCACGTTTCCGCCCAGTTTTTCGGGTGCGCCTTGGAGTTAATCCCCAAGGATCCCTGCTGCAATCTACCGCATAGAAACCCAAAAACAATGCACGAAGTCTTCTCCGGCTATTAATGCAATGAAACATCGCCGATCTAGACAAACACGTCCGGGCAGGCTTCACACACGATGCATATGCCCGTACTTTGATTCCGGACTCTAAACAAGGGGGACTTCATATATCTACCCCAAGGAACACCGTAAACTCTCCGCACACTCGCGGGAGAAGGTTTTCCTATGCAAAGGAAGAAGAGCTTCACATGCTCAAGTTGAGAATCGATACCCTTAAAGTATGCTTAGGCGCCATGAAAAACAAGCCAGATGAAAGGCTTGGCAAGGGAATTCTCTCCACTGATCTGGTCTCGGTTCTCAATTTCGTGCTCCGATGCTCCGCTGGTGGCCGGATTCCTCCCTTACTTCTTCCTTGTTCTCTCCACTCTCTAACTTCTTAGAAAGAGAGAGTTTAGGATGAAATGAGTAATTAACCCTCAATTCTCGAACTTAACTCAACAGGAACTCATCGGGGCCGTCAAATCGTATTTAAAGAAAACGAACGGCTATGATTTTCCTAAAATCTCCAAACCCTGGGCTGAGCAAGGCTTTGCACACGGCCGTGTCCAAGGCCGTGTGCCTTCATCCAGACAAGATTGTTGAGGACAGAAAAGGACATGATTTGGGACACACCCGTGTCCCAACCTGACATGACCATGTTAGGTCATCGACACGCCCGTGACCAGTGGCGTGTCACGAATAACCACCACGCCAACTATCACGTCCCTTGGTGGACACGGGTGACCACATGCCTGTGTCGAATTTGACACGCCCATGTCAGATAGTACATGCCTATGTTCTGGGCCGTGTCCCTCAGTCGACACAGGACCAAACTTCCAGAGGAGTACAAGGCCATGTGATGCGCCCGTGTCACATGTCGTATGCCTGACACGCCATGTGATACGTCCGTGTCATATGCCGTGTTCGAGCACTCAACACTTGTCGACCTCGACTTGAATACCCGAGCACGACACGCCCTGTGACATGCCCGTGTCACAGGCCGTGTTCACCCTTCCTAAATACGAACTTGACTCAAAACACCGCCCGATTCACTTCTTAGTTTCGGGGCGTTACAGCTGCTCTCTGATTTTTCTGAGTCAGATTCAACATCCCTCCTTGGTGGATAAGGTTTCATCCTTCTGCTCCTCCTTGTGTCTTCAGCTTTGAAGGCCACAGATTTTTCTTTAGCTGGGGAATTGTTAACTTTTTCCACTTTTTCCTGGCTGCCAGCTGCAGTTCATAGGACAACAACTTCCCAAATAGAATTGCTGGTGTAGTGTCAGTAAGCTTTGCCACCTCTTTTATGGCACAGAGTTTAGTATCCCAGTCTTTAGTTATAGACATGAGAAACTTGTCATTCAACTCATAAGTGCTGAAGACTCTTACAAATGTCCTCAGCTCATTGACAATCTTGAAGATTCTTTCATAGCACTCAGTTATGCTATCAGTCTTGCTCTGCCTAAAGGCCTCATACTCTTGATTGTGTATGGACTTTCTATCATCTCTTACTTCCTCTGTACCCTCCATATAGACCACTAGAGTGTCCCACATCTCCTTTGTAGTGTTGCAGTGTACCATAGTTTGGAAGGTGTAGTCATCTATGCACTAATTATTATATTTTGTGCCCTCTTGTCCATTGTGGTCAGGATGACTTCATCCATTGTCATTTTAAAGTTGTTTTGGCGGATCAACACATTTGCATCCAGAGTAGACACTTTTATAGGAATTAAAGTCCCTTCCTTGACTGTGATGAAGATTCTAGGGTCGGCTACTTCTATAAATAACCTAACCCTCTCCGTTCAGATGCCAAATCCTTCCTTCCTACAGATTAGAAGCTTCATTGCACCCAGCTCCTTATAGTTTACTCCTGAACCCATTAGGACAGATTTTCATGCTGACCTTGGAGATCTACTCAGACTGTTGAGTCTTTAAAGAGCAACCTCCCTCTAATACCACTTGAAATTTTTGTTTTTAATGTCGGCTAAATACCTAGAGGCGGTGAATAGGTTTTAGGTCTCTTTTTAATTTATTTATACCTTTACTAATTTATGAGCTAAGTGATTAGGTTAGTTTGGCTTTCAAGATCAATCACAGATGACACAATACGTTTATAATGGTTCCCCGATCTTGGGTACGTCGATTGTCCCTCTCACCTCTTTAATAGTGTGTTAGATGAGGCATAATACCAACCCTTGGAACCTAAGATCTTACACTATAGATACCTCAGGACCTCTATGTCTTCTCCAAGACCTACCACTCAGGAACAAAGCCTTACCATAGATCGAAAGGATCCTACCTCTCAGACCTAAGCCCTCAACACAGATATAATTTGTATCCTACACTTAGATAAATAGATGATCCTACCTCAGCCTTTATAATATAGGCCTACAACTCGGATTCAAACAGGAATCTTACCTCTCAACCTTTATAAACCAGGCCTACACTCAGATCCTAAAGGATCCTACAGAATACACAATGAATATGTTGGTTTTGACACCAGAGGATTTCTCTATGTCTGCCTCTCCTTGACGAAGACTATCTCAGTCCAAGCTTCTTCTCAGCAACAAAAAACTGATCTTCAGTACTGGATGGCATGTGCTGAAAGTTACTCAAAATAACTGTTATGACCATGGGTGTCGCAGATGTAAATCGCTTCAGCTATCTCGATTCTCTTTCAAGTTCACTGATCTGAACTTCTTCTTCAGGCTCGCCAAGAAGGCGAGGAAGAAGACGATGTTCAGCCGCAAGAATACGTAAATAAAAAACCCTAATTACTATCGTCGACTAAGCCAATCTTCCCATTTATTGTACGCTGATCAACGACTCTTTTTGTGCGGGCCCAGAATTAATTGCTGGAATATCACCTTCCTTTTACACAAGAAGAAAACCAGCTGGCCATCTGCGCAATTAACGCTACTCTGCAGCTTTACCGCAACTATTTTGAACTATGTTGACTTTATTGACTTTTGCAGATTGATGGTTTCAATGTAAACTTGATGCGGATTCATTCTATACTCTAATATAAACTATGTAGATGGGCATAAGCTAGATTGATTTAATTTTCAGGCAAGTGCACCTATCAATCATAGTATAGGAGAAATCTACATCTCGTGTCGTATTCCACAGGGTCTTCTCAAATACTCGTACTCACCCTCCATTTATTATCATACCTATAAGTAAAAATGATTTTTAACCTAGATTAACCTTACTAGGACTAATTGGATAAGGAAACATTGGAGGATTATAGATTATAAAAAGCCGAAAGTCTAAGAGCATTCACATGAAAATAATCACTCATTAATTCAATTCTATATAATCATGAAATAACAAGACTATCAAATTCGTAGTATTGTAAGGGTTAAATATCTATCAAATTCTCTCTCGAGCAATTAAAAATCTAAACCTAAGTTGAGTAAATCTTCTCTCGAACAATTTACAACACTCAAATTTACATTAAAATAAAATACCTTATCTACTTCATAAATTCATGAAATCCTATCTCTAAAGTACCATGAATTCATTTATACGTATCACAATTATCCAAACGACATATCTCTCGATCATGCAATTTGAAATACAAAGAGAAATAACACCTAAATATGAACATATAAACATCATCACAACCTTCCAATTTCTCAATCTAAAAAGTTGGAATTCATGTAAAAAAAAACTAAATTCATAACTAGGATAAATATCTTTGGTTGAAAGCCTACATACGAATAGAATACAATAAATTTGATGAAAATAATAACATACATGATTACAAAATTGTTCAAATAAAAGTTTCATGCGAAAAAAAAATAAAGTTAGATCACCAAGAGAAAGGAAAGATTTAAAAAGAGAACAAAAAGATTAAAAGCATACGAAAATCTCTTCAATTCCTCCTTCTTTTGGGTGCTCCACTTTCATCCTCTAGAAGTTCTCCAAATGAAATGATCCAAAAGTTCCTATTCTAATTTTTCTACAGGTTTTTATAGTCTCGTTGCAAACAGGGTTGGACACGGCTTCCAACACGGCCGTGTCACAGGCCGTGTTGACGGTTCAAAGTCGATTGCACACGAATAGGTGTGTCTGGTCGTGGGCCGTGTCATCTGACACGGGTACTGATACACCCGTGTTGTTCATCATGTTCTTCGCACACAGGTTGGTTAGCAGCAGATGTCTAAATCATCTCGAAAAGGACACGGGTGGGCACACGGGAGTGTTCCCACCCGTGTAAATCTCTGTCTTTTTCTTCCAACTCTTCTGATCAATCCCGAAAAGGACACGGGTAGGGACACGAGCATGTGCCTACCCGTGTGCGCCCAATTCTTGTCTTGTCATCAACAATGTTGGTTCCGTGAACTCCTCTATTTGCTCCAAGACTTTTAGTTCCACTAGTTTGCAATACCTGCATTAAGAAAATGAAGGAATAAATGAATAGCTTACAACAGGAAATAATAGAAACTGAATACTGTGCTCTTCTATTCATGATAATGCAAATTCTAAACTATTCTCGCGCAATTGCTACATAGGGAGGTAAAAAATAGTGGACATGATTACAATTATGATAGTAAAAAGTTTATCATAATTGTACTCATCAAATACCCCCAGACTTAAATGTTTGCTTGTCCCTAAGCAAACTAATTCAAACACTTGGGTTACCAATAAATAATTTTTCTTCCGCACACTGTTTTCTATGAATTCAAAGCGAAATTTGATGTGGTAATTGTATAGGAAATAATATAGCAGACTTTCTTAGATATAACTTAACTTAAAATTCCTCCAATATATCTATTAACTATCTTTCACTCTTTCTTATAAATAGGATTATAGTCATCCATAACAATTGTGAGGAGAAAATAACAATCTCAATAAAATATGCATTAGTATTTCAAAACTTATAAGTACCAATATTATTAGTCATGAGCTTACCTTTTCACACCCTCTCCACGACACTAGTTAGGATTAGTATGGTTAGATCCTTAGGACTTGTATTATGGTGTAACCATTTGTCCTTGGATGGAAGATTATAGGTGGAGTAATCAAAGATAAATTAGATTGTTTTTATCACACCTAGATCACGATTGAGCCTTTTTTTGTAAATACCTTAACATAACATCAATGTTATAAAAGCACCCCCAGACTTTGCAATTATTATGCTTTCCATATTTTTTTATGGATACTCTATATTTTTTATTTTATTTTATCCAAGGGTCCATAGTAGGGATCATTCAATGGGTCTAAGTATAGACACACTAAAGCCACATATCACTATGTTTTTTTCAAGGGTTCATAGTAGGGATCATTCTAAGTGGGTGCAAGTGTACACGCACTAAGGCCACATATCACTATGAATAAACTCATTCGAAGAATGTAAAATGAAAGGTGTGCTAACAAGTAAGGATTTGGCCTTAGTGAATTTTAGTAGTAGAATATCAAAAGGCATAGAAATTAGGTCCAAATTGGGTGTGCAAGGGTATATTGTTTAAGGTTTTGGGATTGCAAGGCTCAAGCTATCCAAAAGGAGGTCTAAGTCATTTCCTCCCTCACTAATTAACCTATGCAAAAGTTTTGAGGATTGCTAGAGGGTAAGTTCTAGACACCAATAGAGAGTATTTTTTTATTTTTATTCCCTAATACAAAATTATCAAAATGTTACACTCATCGACTCACTTTATTATCGATAATTATATTTCCTAAAATGGAGTGATTGATAGTTAATAATATAAAGGATTAAACTTAAAAATAAATTATATAGAGAAAATTAGGCTAATGAATTTCTATACATAATTACTAATACACCAATTTGAACACTCAAGGATTCTACTTTAATTCATTTTAATCAACGCGCGAAGGTAAATTAGTTAGTTTTAATCCCAAATGAATGAATTAATGAAAGCTTAAAGGATTTAAAAAAATTATTAGGGGTGTATTAGGGGTGTTTAATAACCTTGAGTACTATGATAGCAAAAATATAACCAAATATTATCATGTCAACCACAGAAATTTTGAAATTGAAGAACATCCACAACGATACTTAAAACTTGCCATGTCCTTATTGCAATGTAAAAAACTGGGAAAGCAAATTACGAACATGTAAAGAGGAATTGACTACCACGAATATAAAAGAGCACACGAAGTAAAAAGGAGAAAATGTGATAATGGATATTTTAACTGATAATACAGGTACAACAACAACAAAAATGATGTTGAACTACATGTCCAAAAAAAACAATGATACATATAAAAAATATCCAAGATGGTCATCCTGGTCGTCAGAGAAGTGAGGCAGGTGAGGAGCTGTCGGTGGTGGGCTGGAAATCCCCAAGTGATCCGTGATCTGAATGATGGCGTCCTTTGTCCGTTTCTGGGATTCCTCTATATGCTAAAGGCACGGCGAGAGCTGGGTCTTATAGAAGTGCTGGAGATCCCGCAAGTACCAAGAACACGCTCAAGGAGGAGGAGCAGCAGAAGACTCACCCTGAGTGTAAGTGGACAGGGCTGGGGTGATCAGTGGCTCATCGAGGTCAGGATCTACCTTGTCATCATCGTCGTCATTCGCCTGTAGTCCACGCCTCGCAGGGAATATATAATGCCACCTCAGCCCTGACGGGCAGTGATGAGGCGGAGGGATTATAGACTGGACATAGTGATAGGAACGATCTTCGCGACCACAGTCATGGGGCAGAGGGAAGAGAATTTGTGCATATTCTTTGTTAGGCGGGTAATGTAGGGTGCTACGTAGATAGACCCTATACGAGAGTTGTCGGCCTAGTGAAGGATGAACTATGCGAGCATATAACCCAGATGTATGGGGTAACGGGACGACATGTTATAAAGATATAACATTTCTTGCCTACTAACTACACCAGAGCTTTCGCCCCGGCTGCTCAAAGTGTGACTAAGTAAATGGTGTATGTAGTGGAGGGCAGGAGAACTCAGCTTTGAGGCCTTACACCTCTTTGCCTAATATGGGTTTAGGTCAAAAGTAAGTCGGGACTAGATATTGGCGGCATGGTCATGAGTGGGGAGGTCAAATTGAAGCTCAAGGTTGGTGGCACTAAAGAGGAATGAGTCCTCATAAACCCCTAGGTATTGGGTGAACTTGAGAAGGGTGATGTATGTAGTGCCCGCTACTCGAAATGAGATGATCCCCTCTTGACTTTTTGCGTGCTCTGTAAAGGCAGGTCTAAGGTTTAAATAAAAAGAAGACATGCACTCGAGCGTAAGTTCCCTAAATCCTAGTTCTTCGATAGCAAAAAAATGTTGCCACTCCACTACGGAGATCAACTCCCTAACATCTCCTGCTAGATTTATATCCTCCAAGACGCTCCAGTCAATCGATCGAATGTCTCAATAATTTTTCGACTAGAGGCAATTATAGCGGTTGATTTACGCTGGATCCATGAATTCCAGCGGCGCGGCGGCATCGTGCCTTTCCGTTGACAGTGCTTGGAGCTCCGGGCGACGTCGGTGACTGCCTTAGGAACGTCCAAAAGACATGATCTGAGGACAAATGTAAGGATGTTTTTAAGAAGCAGAAAGAGTGAAGGAGAGGAAAAATGAGAATAGTAGAAAAAAGAGGAGAAGAGAGTGGATAGGAAGAGGAAGTTAAAAAAAAATAAGAACATAAACATAAAAACTTTACGTAGGTGGAATGATTTGTGATGAGAGGAGGGAATCCACAAACTTTGAAGGCCAAAAGGCTTCAACCGGCTCTAGAGGAGAGGCAAAGTGCAGGAGATGAAATTTGAAATCAGGAGGTGAGGATGAAGATGAACAGCATGGAGCCCTATATAAAGAAGACAAACACAGGTTCACACACGGCCGTGTGTGCATTCGTGTTAAGGCATCTTTTAAACCGCGTGGACACGGTCTCCAACGAGACATGTGGTCACAACAGCGGGAAAGCACCATGCAAGGCGGACAAGGTCAACAACACGGCCGTATAGTGACCCGTATCCTGCTCGGGTACAGTGTATTAAAATGCACTCGGGTATAGACACAGCTGGGTAGATAGCTGTGTCCTTCTCGGGATGAAGTTTGTTAAGCTGCGACACAGGTTTAAACATGGCCATGTGTTAAGGTGTGTCCTTCTCGGGATGGACATTGTCGATAAGAGACATGATGGAGCAAACGGCTGGGTGGCTACCCGTGTCCTTCTCGGGAATATACTTGGTCAAAATCAAATAGGCACACGGGCACGAACACGGTGTGTGTGTACACGTGTCCATCTATGGATGGTTATCGGGAAAATGAGTGCTAATGACACGGAAACACACGCGTGTGTGTTAACCCGTGTGGTGCTCGGGATAAAAGCTTCCTCCTCCAAGATTTATATGAGACACGGCTGGGTAAGAAAATAGGTTAGGAACACAGTCTGGCACACGTGTGTGTGTCCAGCCATGTGGTGCTCGGGAAAAAATGACCCCACTCATTTTTAATAGAACACGCTGGGTCTCAAGTGTATGTTATTCACATTGCCAAGCACACGGGCGTTGGTTACCCGTATTTCCTCTGAATTTAAAATTCCTCCTAAGTGATTTTATAATAAAAAAAATTATCTTAACATATAGCTAGATTTTTTATTAAAAATATTATAAACTTAGAAAAATTATAATTTTACGTAATCCCTAGTCTAGACGGAGGCATGTTTCCTAACGAGCGAGATCTTGAGGAAGCACACCATAGTAATGTTTTAATTGGTGCCAATTTACTTTATAATCCCCTTCTCAAGGTGGGTTAGCTCGACGGTGCTATAGGAAAGT
>CM077095.1:42993544-43059905 GCA_039513925.1 Platanthera zijinensis | reverse complement strand
TCATCTGTGAATTCTTGTTAGATTTGCTATGTCTAATTGACAAGCCTTGCAGAGTCCTTCCTTCTTGTATTGGCCAGAAGGCAATCCTCTGACAGGTCGGCCTTGGATAGACTAGCATGGTTCTAAGGTTTTAACATGTCCTAGTCTCTTATGCCATAGAATATTAGTTTTAGAAATTGAATTAAACATGCAAATATCTACCTTAGATGAATGAAAATCTACTAAGTAATATTACCTTTCCTGTTACCTGTCAACACAGTTGTGTTGTCTTCTGACTTGATCTTGCATATTTCTTTGTTGAAAGTCACTTGATATCCTTCATCACACATCTGACTAATGCTTATCAGGTTGTGCTTGAGTACTTCACATAGGTACTTTCTTGAAGGTGACTGTCCCAATTTTGACTGCACCATATCCTTTGTAGTTCCAAAGTTTGAATCACCAAAAATTACTTTGGGTCCAAGCTTGGCTTTAAGGATGTGAAGTTGTCCTTATTCCCTTTGTCATGTGCTTTGAGCACCCACTATCCAGATACCATAGCTGGTTTGATGTTGGATAGGTCTTCACCTGTACATAAACAGCTTATATGTTTTTGACCCAGTTAACCTTGGGACTAGGTTGATATCCCTTAAATCAGAAATAAAAGACATCCCAGGTGATTCTTATAACCTTCAGGATGGTATCTCCTAGGAGGTATTATCCATTCAGTATAAGGATTAAAGCATTGGGATGAAGCACTTCTAGGATTGAATTGAGATTTGCCTCTGAAAGAAGGTTCAAAGCTCTGACCTCCGTTCGACGATCGTCGATCTGAGTTCGACTTTCTTGGGTAAAATCGTCGAGCTCCATTCGAAGATCGACTGTGAGAGAGTTCAGAGTTCAGGAATCGTTGAGCTGAGTTCGACGTTTCAACCTGAGATCGTCGATCTCTGTTCGACGATCGTCGACCTCTGCTCGACGTTTTCTGTTGAACCTTACTTTTCTTAGGTAGATCTGAATTCTTCCTAGATACCTCTACAAAACCCTTCCCTTTATCAGAAATAAATTTGATTGGGGTTGTTAATACTATGGGTTGGCTAGATGAAGCTGTAACACCCAAAAAGACCCCAAAAGACTCAACATGAAGTTTGAGTAGCAGGTCAGGTTACACGGCCTGGGACACGGGCGTGTCCTAGGGGGTGTCGGGTGTACACGGCCTGGGACACGGGCGTGTCCCAGGGCGTGTTCGATTTATTTTGCGAATTTGGCCTATTCAAGTCAGAGCCGGACACGGCCTTGAACACGGCCGGGAACACGGGCGTGTCAGGCTGGACACGGGCGTGTCAGCTGCCGTGTTCCGACCCGTGTACTGGTTGCAGCTCGATGGAGCAGGAGACACGGGCGTGTCTCAGGTTTGACACGGGCGTGTCAGGTCCGACACGGGCGTGTCGATGACCCGTGTTGTGCAGTCGGTTCAAACTGTGTGTACCGCTTAAGGGGTACACGGCCTGTGACACGGGCGTGTCACAGGCCGTGTCGGCCAAAAAGTGAACTTTTGGGAAAATCTTGGCCGTTCAGTTTCCTCTCTTTTGATCCAAAGGCTCAGGTGGTTTCTTGGCTGGATTAAGTCGTGAGAGAAGGATGAAGATTCATTCTTCATTTGTGCTTAAGGAAGAGAGAGGAAGAGAAGAAGGAGGAGGAGAGCAAGCCACCGGCGGAGCTCCCGTGGTCCGATTCGTGATCCGAAGCCGGCATTGTGAAGGCAAGGCTGCTGCGGTTCTTTCTCACTGGCTAGTTTTCGATGGCATCGAAGAGATCGACAAGGGTAACGATCTCCCTCCTTGGACATGTGAAGTCCTTCTTTCTGCATTGCATAGGGAAAACCCTTCCCCGCGAGTGTGCGGTGGGTTGTGGTGTCCCTTGGGGTAGATATGTGAAGTCCCCCTTGTTAGAGGCCGGAATTGGAGTACGGCTCTAGGCATGCTGTGTGAAGCCCATCTGGATGTAATCTGGATTGGTGATGCTTGTTTGCATATCGGAGAAGGCTCCGTGATAATGGCTTGTGATGCCTATGGCTTGTGATGCCTTGTTCCTACCTGTTGCTTGGTGCGGCAGGAAGTACTGGACGATGTCCAGGAAATGAAGAGGGTTGGCGGCAACTCTTGTGGCCGTGCGTTGCCACTTTGTGAGTAGTTGAGCCGTTGGGCTGCAACTCGATGAAAAGGCAGATTGCCGAACAGGAAAAGGTGAAACCGACCCGCGCCTATAAAATGCCATGGATACTTCCGTATTCGAGGTGGCTCGACGACTTGAGCAATGGGGGGTGGCTGATCCGTACCTGCGTTAGGTCCATCCGACTTGGAAGCCTGGGATAGGTTTTGTTGGAGCGCCTAATGAGAGTCTTAGGCCCGCGCGCCGGAAAGACTAGAAATGCTCAAATACCGTGTAGACGGTGGTGTTGACCCTGGTATTTCGGTACACCGAAAATGTGCCCTGAGTGCACGGACTGTCGGGCCGGGTGGCCGATGGTTGTGATGGCTTGAATGTGCCTGCGCGCACATAGTTGCTATTTGATGATGCCATGCTTGCAGGGAAAGAATGCTCATGCCCCGAGAAAGGGGTAGGATTGTTATAATTGGGTCAGCTGAATGCTGACCGTTGCATTGTTTGCCACCGGTTGGGTGGATTGTTCCCGTGCAGGTGCTGGAGAGCCAAGTGGTAAATGATGGGGTGAAGCCCTACTGCTGTTGCTGCTGCTGCTGCGGCTAGCCTGGAAGGCTAAGCGAATGGCTTTGTTTTGTTTTCTCTTTGTACTCATGTATGGCCGGCCTGCGCGCCGAAGTTTGTAAAACATGTTGTATGTACAGAGGAACTGTAAGGCCTTAAGGCCAAACTCTTGTGGTTGTGTACATTCCGTGGTTTATATATAAAGGTGGTTTTATATATTGGACATTCCGGTTAAGAGTTCAAAGTTGTAACTTAAAGCTTCCGCTAGAATGCTCTGAGTTAGGATTCGTATTTGGTTTGGTATTCTCCTGTGACCTCACCGTCTGTTTGTGGCATATAGTGTGGGGCCCCGGCCGGACCTTCTACTATACGTCATTTAACGGATGGGGTCGTTACATTTTGGTATCAGCTTTTGTCGGTCTTCCTCTTTCGAATTCGTGGTCGAATTCTTTTGTGGGGTGGCGCGCACGTGTTTGTGCGACCTGCTATCACGCTAATGAACTCTGGAATGTCCATTAAGGAATGTACAAAATCTTGTTTGAGGAATCTGCGCGTTCCTTTTTGTGTTGTTTTGCTTGCATACGTTCGCTAATGTGTGTCTTGTCCACCTATAGGTGACACGTAGTGGTGCTGGGCAGTCTGAGCCCCAGCGTTCTGATGAGAGTGCGGCACCAGCTGAGGTGCCCACACCTCCTCCATCTGCGGAAACTGTTCGCTTAGTGGCTGAGGCGCTATTTGCCATGATTCAGCCGACCGGGCAAGCGCAGCCGGCGGTCGTGCCAGTTCGTGTTGATGTAAGACCCGAGCCGGTTGAGGCTGTAGATCCACGAGCAGCTGACCGACAGTTGAAGCAATTCATGAGCTTCAGTCCTCCTACGTTTGCGGGAATGGGATCCCCAACGCAGGCGGAAGATTGGTTATCGCGTGTCAAGAGGATAATGACAGCGATCAGGGCGGAGGAAACTCTCAAGGTCACCTTAGCCACCTTCATGCTTGAAGGGGAGGCGCGGTTGTGGTGGGACGAGGTTGAGCTACATCATTTGGCGGGCAGGCAATTAACACAAGTGTCGATTGAGGAGTTCTCTCGATTATTTCTGGCGAAACATGTCCCAGCGGCGCAACGTATTGCTATGGAAAATGAGTTCCAACGGTTAAGCAAGGGGACGATAGTGTGGATATCTACTTGCACGAGTTTACCAGGTTGGGACGATATGCGGGAACAATCTTCGCGGATGACCAAAGGAAAACGAATCGGTTCTATGAAGGATTGCGGGATGAGTTGCGATTCCTGCTTTCGAGTTCTGTGAGCCAAGGGTTTCAGGCGTTGGTTGATACTGCGTGCGCGTTGGAGAAGGACATGAGGCGAGTGCAAGGGAATAAGGGCTTGGTGGTGTCTAAGCCAGAGTTTCAAGCACCTCGCCCAGGCAAGTCGTTTTACCAGAAGAAAGGGGGCAAGAGGTCCAAGCCATCTGGGCAAGTGACTACGACCGTTGTGTCGGGAGCGACATCAAGGCCGGATGCTCGTACGTGCTATAACTGTGGCCAGGTGGGGCATATTGCTCGTGACTGTCGGGTTGTGCAGCCCAAAGGGGAAAAGAAGACGGGTGCGTCATATGCTGAGAAGGGCAAAGCGGTGGTGGATTCCTCTGCTTCCCAGGCGCAGCCCCGAATCTATCAACTTGGCCAACAGGAAGCGATTAAGCAAAGTGACGTCGTCACAGGTACGAGTTGATTTAGTTTACTTGCTGTGCTTTTGGTTTTGGTTATGTTTAGCTTGTGCATGATGTGTGTGTGCTGCAGGCTTTGTCCTGATTCGGAATAACTTAGCGAGAGCCCTGTTTGATACGGGTGCTTCGCATTCTTTTCTGTCTGAGGATTTCGTATCTCGCATTGGGGTACCAAGTCATGTGACGGTGGATAGTACAAGGGTGCTATTGCCGAATGGCTGTATGATGCTTGCGGATAGGGCTTGCGATGTGGATGTGCAAATAGGAAGTCGGGATTTCGGTTTGAGTGCAGCTGTGTTACCGTTATCGGAGTTTGATGTGATCTTTTGTATGGACTGGCTCTCGGAGCAGCGTGCCTTTATTGATTGCAACTCCAAAGAGATTACACTGGGCCAGAATACCGGGCTTGTGATGAAGTTCGCTGGTATGCGAGGAGTTGGCGGAACGTTGTTGTCTGCACTCCAAGTCGTCAATGCTGTTCGGAAGGGCGCGGAGTTATTCTTCACGCTAATTCAGGCTGTTGAGCCAAAGGCCAGTGTCGGTGAAGTGCCAGTTGTGTCAGAGTTTGCCGATGTGTTTCCTAAAGATCTTCCTGGGTTACCACCCCAGCGGGAGATTGACTTCTCTATTGAGTTGGTGCCAGGTGCGAAACCTGTGGCCCGCTCTCCATATCGCGTCGCGCCAAAAGAGATGGCTGAGTTGAAAGTCCAACTGCAAGAGTTGTTGGAGCAGGGATATATACGCCCAAGTATGTCACCTTGGAGCGCGCCTGTTCTATTTGTGAAAAAGAAAGACGGTAGCTTACGGTTGTGTATTGACTACCGCGAGTTGAATAAGCTGACGGAGAAAAACAAATATCCGATTCCGAGGATTGATGACCTCTTTGATCAGCTGGCGGGATCAACGGTCTATTCCAAGTTGGATTTGAAATCGGGATATTATCAGCTAAGGATTCGGGAAGGTGACATTCCCAAGACAGCGTTTGGAACACGCTACGGTCATTATGAGTTCACGGTAATGCCGTTTGGCCTATGTAATGCGCCTTCGGTATTTATGGACCTAATGCATCGAACGTTCCGAGAGTATTTGGATTTGTTTGTTATTGTGTTTATCGATGACATCTTAGTATACTCTCAGTCGGAAGAGGATCACGCAAACCATTTGCGGTTGGTCTTGCATACCCTGCGGAGGAACAAGCTTTTTGCCAAGTTCTCAAAGTGTGAGTTCTGGCTCTCTTCAGTAGCCTTTTTAGGCCATGTGGTAAGCGGAGAGGGTATCGCGGTGGATCCGTTGAAGATAAGTGCCATCCGAGATTGGCCAGTGATGTCTTCAGTGGCCGAGGTCAGGAGCTTCCTTGGACTTGCGGGCTACTATAGACGGTTTGTGGAAAACTTCTCACGGATTGCTTTACCTCTCACCACGCTGACGAGAAAAGATCAAAAGTTCATTTGGACGCCGGAGTGCGCGCGAGCTTTTGAAGACTTGAAGAGTCGTTTGACCACGGCGCCTGTGTTGACATCGCCATGTGGTACCGATGGGTATGAGATCTATAGTGATGCATCTGGGAGCGGCTTAGGCTGCGTTCTTTTACAGTTTGGGAAAGTGATTGCTTATGGCTCGCGTCAGTTGAAAGTGCATGAGCGGAATTACCCCGTCCATGATTTGGAGTTGGCGGCGGTAATCTTTGCGCTCAAGTTGTGGCGGCACTATCTATATGGCGTGAAAGTGGATATCTATACAGATCATAAGAGCCTAAAGTATTTATTGGATCAGAAGGATCTGAATATGCGACAACGAAGATGGATGGAGTTCCTCGGGGACTACACCTTCGAGATTCACTATACTCCCGGGAAGGGAAATGTGGTCGCTGATGCTTTGAGTCGGAAGACTCGGTACGGGCAAGCTGGTTGCAGAGGCATGATCAGCGTTTGATCCAGGAATTGGAAGCATTGGAGATATCGTGTGTTGACAAGGGTGCGTCAACCGATGCGTGCTTGAACTGGACGGAGGTGCAGTATGACCTTACGGACAGAGTTCGGCGAGCAACGGAGCTTGATGAAAGTCTCCAGCGCTATGCTAAAGATGGGCCGGATGATCAATTCTCTTGGGATAACGGGTTGTTACGGAGAAATGGTCGAGTGTGCGTTCCAAGTGTGGGAAAACTGAGGGAAGAGTTGATGTACGAAGCTCACTTTGCAAAGTACTCAGTTCACCCAGGGAGCACAAAGATGTACAGGGACATGAAAAAGCTGTTCTGGTGGCCCGGACTAAAGAAAGATGTGGCTCGTTATGTGGCGAAATGCAACACCTGTGCGTTGGTGAAAGCAGAATGCCAGAAGCCTGGCGGGTTTCTGAAGTCGTTACCTATTCCGGAGTGGAAGTTCGATGATATTTCGATGGATTTCGTGCACGGGTTGCCGAGATCTCAACGCGGTCATGATTCAATCTGGGTGATTGTGGACCGGTTGACGAAAGTGGCGCACTTCCTTCCAAACAGAAGAGACGATTCAGTGGAAACCTTGGCCAAGCTGTATGTGGAGCAAGTTGTTCGACTGCACGGTGTTCCTCGGAGCATCGTTAGTGACCGTGATGGGCGGTTCACATCGAATGATTGGCGGCTCGTTCATCAAATGTTGGGTACAAAATTAGCATTTAGTACGGCCTTTCATCCCCAAACGGATGGCCAGACTGAACGAACCAATAGGACGATGGAGGACATGCTCCGCATGTGCGCCCTAGACTTTGGTAAGAGATGGGAAGAATATATATTTCTCGTCGAATTTGCCTATAATAATAGCTACCAAGCGAGTATTGGTATGGCACCATTCGAAGCGTTGTATGGTCGGAAATGCCGTACACCCTTAGCTTGGGCAGAAGCAGGCGAATCTAAGCTGAGTGGGAAAAAGGAAGTCGAAGAAGCTACTTTGCTCATACGCTCTATTCGGGAGAGGCTATTGATAGCCCAAGATCGTCAAGCAAAGTACTACAATGCCAAGCACCGGAACGTGGAGTTCGCGGTGGGTGATTGGGTATATTTGAAGATCAAACCCTTCAAAGGTGTGTCCAGGATTCGGCGTTTGAAAAAGCTAAGTCCGAGGTATCTTGGTCCATTTGAGGTGGTGGAGCGAGTTGGGGAAGCTGCTTATCGACTAGCACTTTCAGCGGACATGGGTGGATTACATGATGTGTTTCACATCTCAGTCCTTCGTAAGGCGGTGAAGGATCCAGCTCAAGTAGTGGAGAATGATCGGGTACCGGTCGAGTATGGGCTAACGACGAGGGTTAGACCCATTCGGATCGAGGATCGAACCGAGAAACAGTTGCGGAACAAAGTGATCGGGATGGTCAAGGTCCGATGGGACAATTGTGGCCGTGAAGAGCTAACATGGGAGCGAGAGCAGACCATGCGAGCTGAGTTTCCCGAGTTATTTGTATAAACTGTAGACCGTGTACTTTTTATTATAACAGAGTTATAGCATTGCTGGTTTTGTTTCCTTACCGTGCAAATTTCGGGACGAAATTTTGTTAAGGGGGGGAGGGTTGTAACACCCCAAAAAGACCCCAAAAGACTCAACATGAAGTTTGAGTAGCAGGTCAGGTTACACGGCCTGGGACACGGGCGTGTCCCAGGGCGTGTCGGGTGTACACGGCCTGGGACACGGGCGTGTCCCAGGGCGTGTTCGATTTATTTTGCGAATTTGGCCTATTCAAGTCAGAGCCGGACACGGCCTTGAACACGGCCGGGAACACGGGCGTGTCAGGCTGGACACGGGCTTGTCAACTGCCGTGTTCCGACCCGTGTACTGGTTGCAGCTCGATGGAGCAGGAGACACGGGCGTGTCTCAGGTTTGACACGGGCGTGTCAGGTCCGACACGGGCATGTCGATGACCCGTGTTGTACAGTCGGTTCAAACTGTGTGTACCGCTTAAGGGGTACACGGCCTGTGACACGGGCGTGTCACAGGCCGTGTCGGCCAAAAGTGAACTTTTGGGAAAATCTTGGCCGTTCAGTTTCCTCTCTTTTGATCCAAAGGCTCAGGTGTTTCTTGGGCTGGATTAAGTCGTGAGAGAAGGATGAAGATTCATTCTTCATTTGTGCTTAAGGAAGAGAGAGGAAGAGAAGAAGGAGGAGGAGAGCAAGCCACCGGCGGAGCTCCCGTGGTCCGATTCGTGATCCGAAGCCGGCGTTGTGAAGGCAAGGCTGCTGCGGTTCTTTCTCACCGGCTAGTTTTCGATGGCACCGAAGAGATCGACAAGGGTAACGATCTCCCTCCTTGGACATGTGAAGTCCTTCTTTCTGCATTGCATAGGAAACCCTTCCCCGCGAGTGTGCGGTGGGTTGTGGTGTCCCTTGGGGTAGATATGTGAAGTCCCCCTTGTTAGAGGCCGGAATTGGAGTACGGCTCTAGGCATGCTGTGTGAAGCCCATCTGGATGTAATCTGGATTGGTGATGCTTGTTTGCATATCGGAGAAGGCTCCGTGATAATGGCTTGTGATGCCTATGGCTTGTGATGCCTTGTTCCTACCTGTTGCTTGGTGCGGCAGGAAGTACTGGACGATGTCCAGGAAATGAAGAGGGTTGGCGGCAACTCTTGTGGCCGTACGTTGCCACTTTGTGAGTAGTTGAGCCGTTGGGCTGCAACTCGATGAAAAGGCAGATTGCCGAACAGGAAAGGTGAAACCGACCCGCGCCTATAAAATGCCATGGATACTTCCGTATTCGAGGTGGCTCGGCGACTTGAGCAACGGGGGGTGGCTGATCCGTACCTGCGTTAGGTCCGTCCGACTTGGAAGCCTGGGATAGGTTTTGTTGGAGCGCCTAATGAGAGTCTTAGGCCGCGCGCCGGAAAGACTAGAAATGCTCAAATACCGTGTAGACGGTGGTGTTGACCCTGGTATTCCGGTACACCGAAAATGTGCCCTGAGTGCACGGACTGTCGGGCCGGGTGGCCGATGGTTGTGATGGCTTGAATGTGCCTGCGCGCACATAGTTGCTATTTGATGATGCCATGCTTGCAGGGAAAGAATGCTCATGCCCCGAGAGAAAGGGTAGGATTGTTATAATTGGGTCAGCTGAATGCTGACCGTTGCATTGTTTGCCACCGGTTGGGTGGATTGTTCCCGTGCAGGTGCTGGAGAGCCAAGTGGTAAATGATGGGCTGAAGCCCTACTGCTGTTGCTGCTGCTGCTGCGGCTAGCCTGGAAGGCTAAGCGAATGGCTTTGTTTTGTTTTCTCTTTGTACTCATGTATGGCCGGCCTGCGCGCCGAAGTTTGTAAAACATGTTGTATGTACAGAGGAACTGTAAGGCCTTAAGGCCAAACTCTTGTGGTTGTGTACATTCCGTGGTTTATATATAAAGGTGGTTTTATATATTGGACATTCCGGTTAAGAGTTCAAAGTTGTAACTTAAAGCTTCCGCTAGAATGCTCTGAGTTAGGATTCGTATTTGGTTTGGTATTCTCCTGTGACCTCACCGTCTGTTTGTGGCATATAGTGTGGGGCCCCGGCGGGACCTTCTACTATACGTCATTTAACGGATGGGGTCGTTACAGAAGCACCCAAGCCCAGTGTACAATTTAATCTTGAGTTCATTGTGTTTGTGATGTCCATTAATTTGATACTTCTCCCATTAAGGGATTCTTCAAATTGCTTGGCCTGATAGTTCACTTTTTAGTGAAGCTATCTCCTCTCTATAGCATTCTAACTCTTCAGAGAGTTTGAGGTTCTCTGATTTTACAGTGCTATACTCAAATAGTTGTTTTCTGAGGGAAGTGATTTCCTTCTCAGACTCCAACAGATCTAGGCATAGTACTTTAAACTCATGTTTAAAATCCTCAGAACTGAAATCAAATGAATTGATTACCTGATCTTCTTCTAGTTGAGCTTCTGAATCTGATTCTGACTCTTCTGCTTCTGAATCTGTTTGAGAGGCATTGATAGCCATCATGCAAAATTCCTTTTCATCAGGATCATCCTCATCATCACTGGAGCTGGATGAGGCTTCAGAGTCCTCTTCAGTTTCACTCCATGTCTCAGCAACAAATCCCTTCCTTGTATGTTTGTTCTTGCTGGTGGAGGGTTTGTCTGAGCTGTTCTTTCTGGAGTCTTTCTCATTTCTTCTTTCTCTTCTATCTTTCTTGTCCTTGTTCTTATTTTCTGGACAGTCAGGCACAATATGGCCTGGTTTCCTGCAACCAAAAAATATAATTTCTTTATTGTTATTTGATTTATCATACCTTGGTTCTTCATGACCCTTGTATGATCTCTTTCTGAAGTCTTTTCTGGCCATCATGTAGAATCTTTTGGCCAGTAGACTTAGGAGCTCATCATTTCATGTAGCTTTATCTTCAGGCTCCTCTTCTGCAGCTTTGAAGGCTATGGTCGTCTCTTTCCTTGTGACTGGAGAAGTAGCCTTTTGTTCTTCTTCTCTATTTTTTAATGAGCAGCTCATAAGATTTGAGCTTGCCCAGGAAAGCTTCAGTGGTAATCTCATATAGACTTCTGGCATCTTTGATTGGACAGATTCTAGAATCCCAAGTGCTGGGGAAGCACATTAAGATTTTTTCATTCAGCTCAGTCAATGAGATTTCTTTATCCAGAGTCTTTAACTCATTGACAATCAGACTTAGTCTATTGTACATGTCAGCCACTGATTCAGCTTCTCCCTTTTTGAAATTCTCATATTGGCTTATAAGATGGGATCTCCTGTCTTTCCTTTCATCAGCAGATCCTGAGATAATTTCAGAGAGCTTGTCCCAAATTCCTTTGGCTGAGTTATATTCAGCTACCTTCTGAAATATCTCATCAGACATTGTCTGTGCTAAGATGTTCATGGCATTGGCATCTACAGTCTTCCACTTCTTTATTTCAGCATCTGTTCCTGAAGGAGGTGGAACAGCCTTTGTACTTGAGCTTGCTGGTGGACTTGGGCACACTGTCAAAACAGAATTAAATATGTCTTCATCAATAGAGTTCATGTAAAGTCTAATCCTTGCTTTCCAAAGTGCAAACTTGGATAGATTGCACACTGGAGGCCTGGTGCTTGCATAATCTTTGTTCTGTGCCATGTATTTATGTAAAATTAAATATAATGAAAATAACCCTCTTAAAAGATTAATCTTATCAAGGATCTTTTGGTTCAGGTGTTAGCCTGTATGAACAGCCAACCTCCCTCTGATACCAATTGAAAGTGGGAACAAGATCTATCTCAACTCTAGAGGGGGGGGGGGTGGTGAATAGAGTTTATTTAAAGTAAATTCACAATTTTAAACTAACAAAACTTTTAAGATTTAACTTATATATAGGTGTAAGGTGCCTGCTATAGAATTAACAAAACAGTAAAAAGAAGAGCACAGACACAGCAAAGAAAACACACAAGCAAACCAGAAAACACAAGGAGCTGTAGTGGTTCCCCAAAAACCTGGGTACATCCACTCTTCTACCACCCTTGGTAGGAATCCACTGCAGGAAGGGTTGATCAGGTGTCCTGGCACCAATGAGCTTTTGATAAGGTGCTCAAAAACCAAACTAGATTTTTTGATCAGGTGTCTAGCCACCACTGAGTTTTGACAAGGTTCTCAGAACCAGAATCAAAGCTTTTAAAGGGAGTTTTGAAAACCCTTTTACAGAAGGAAAGGGAAAAGAAAAGGAGTGAAGTTGTCTTCTCTGTCTCAATCAAAGAGAGAAGCACAAGTGGATTTGTGTTCTCAAAGCTCCCCCTGAGATGTTGACTAGTTCAGGAGTGGAAGCTTTGCTTCAGGGTGATAGGTCTTCAGAAGCTTCAGATCTCCAGCAGAAGATGGTTTCAGCAGATGCTGAAAGATGAGTTGTCTGGAGTCCTTGAGATGAAGCTAAGATCAGTTTTTCAGTATGCCAAAGTGTTCAACTGATTCTCCAGGGTTGATTACTTGAGTTTTCTTGTGTTGATCAGACTGTCCTGAGAATCACTTGTTCTTTTTTCTTTCTTATCTGTGTATCTCACTATATCTGTCTCTGTATGTGTATGTGTATCAAAGTCTGTGTATCTGGAGAGAAGAAGAGAAGGGGTTTTTGTTCTCTGAAGATTCTATGTCCAAGATAGCCGTTAATAGACATTAAATGCCTTCCATAAAATTTTGCCTTCTAGAGGAAAGTCCAATAAAACATTCTCAAAAAGAATTCCTTGAAACTTGCTCCAGAATAAATGAAAACGGCTGGCAGATCTCTTGACATAAATGCTGAGAGAAATTGAAAAACATTCCAAAGTCTGACTGAATTTGAATCCTTAAAATCGTCAATCTCTCAAGAAAAACGTCGATCTGAGCTCTACGATCGTCGACCTGAGCTCAGAGATAGGAATGAAGATCAAACAGAAAACGTCGAACTGAGCTTGAAGATCGTCGAACTGAGCTCAGCGACCTGAATAAATAAGAGAAGAAAGATCGTCGATCTGAGCTCGAAGATCGTCGACCGGAGCTCGACAATTCAGCAAAGTTGAGCTCAGAGAGCGTCGAACGGAGTTCGACATTTCGTCGACCTAAGCTCGACGATAATTGTCTTTGACTTGGCTCTATTTCCTTGATTTTGGAATGGTCCTGAGGGCAGCTTCAAACCTAAGTTCTAAGCCCTAGACACATTCTAATGTTGACCTTTTCAACTATACATCTAGGTCAAACTGGTTTCCTTAGAAAAACATAGTGATCCTTGCCCAAATTTGTAATAGGGTGTTCCAACAGTGTCTATCATTGTGTTCAAGGCCTCTAACTTATTTTTTAATGTGTGTATTGTCTGATTCGAGGATGGTAACGGGCTTTCTTGTAATATTCCTATAGAATTGCCACAAACAGCTAATTGCATCAATCTTCTTTGAAGATCATAACTTTCATTCTCATATTTTTTCAATAAAGCACAACCTACGACTTATTCTATTAATGATCGGTTATTCCAAAAGTGAAGGTTAATACAAAGTTTGAACAATAACCAAGAATATTGAGTTGGTGATGGGGAAATTAAAGTAGTAGGTCTTTGAATCTCTCTCAAACTTCATATTATAATTATTGGTCTACTTGACAGAAGTAGCAATATTTGTTCTCATCTTAGCAGGTTTAGATGGTGGAAATTATTTAATTAGAAATTTATGGGAAAGGGTGTAAGATCGCTCCCCTTACCAAGGAGTTACCCAATCTTACGCTCAGAATTTCCACCTTATGGTGACACTAACACACGTGCTAGTCGACACTGCACGACATCGATCCTGCCGACTAGTACGATCATTAACCTATAGGACAATTGAGAATAGAAGTAAAAATATAAATAAATATCAAGTCCACATCACAGTAATATCATCATATATATAAATGAAAGAAAGTGCAGTACAACAATGAATACTATAGAGAGTAAGGGCTTATGCCCGGTACATGCCAAATGAATAAAAATACTCTCTCTTCCTCACGCAAAACTCTAAGTGGAAGCTGAAACAAGATCACCTGTCATCACCTAATGCTGAGTCGTAGTAGTAGTGCGCGGTATCTGCTCCTCAAAATACCGCTACCTCGTCTTGCTGGTCGTGTAGGTACTCCATCTCCTCGAGCTCCTAAAATGATACGGTCACAACCGACCGTTAGTCATAAATACTAAGACATTTTGTCATCGCCTCACCCCCGCGAATACTAGGCACCATGCGGGAAAATGAAATCGGAGGACAATTAGGGGTAAAATCAAAATAGCAGGGTGACAGTGGAATTATTCTTGCATGAATAAAACTATCTAGTAGATATACCATTATTCTAGTAGTTCTATATAGTATAGCAAGAGTGTAAGCACAATAGTACTAAAAAGAAGAACAGTATACTAAAAGTAGGTACTATGCAGAAAAGTAACTAACTATAGCTACGCTACCATCATAGGAGTTCCTTTACTTATATAAATACCCATACAAACTGTGATAAATGAGCGAGAAGACGGCAAAAGTAAATAAACTACAATTTTATTGCTCCAAAAAGATAGATAATACATAGGTATGCCCCATATTTATATGAAACGGGGGAGATGAGAGAATACAATAAGAGATGTGAGACTAAATAATATCTGCCAATTCTATCTGTCAGACCGCCAGCTAACTACCAGATCGCTCTTGTTAACCGCCTGTCCGCCAGACTGCCAGCAAGTTGTCTATCCACAGCAGCGGTTACCATCCTTTCCACTCTGCGACTAACCGCCAGACCGTTGTTGCGGTAAGCCACCAAACCGCAGTAGAGGAAAACCCTCAGACCACAACTAAATAGACAAGTTACCAGACCAGTCCACTGGACAATCCTCCATATCGCATAACTAGCTGACAGACCGACTGTAGCGGTAAACCACCAAAGCGCAGATACGGGAAGCCCTCAGGCCACATCTGCTAGGATTTTTTCCCAGAGAACAGGACTGCCTGGACTAACTTCCAGACCGCCCAACAAGCTAGCTGCCCGACTAGAATTCCTAACTTCCAAGCTTTAACACTTCCCCTCAAGCTGGAGCGTATATGTTAATCATGCCCAGCTTGCTACAAACATCTATTGTCGAAACTTGTTTTGTGAAAAATTCTGCTAGTTTGTTGTCAGAAGTGACGAAGGGAGTACAAATCTGATTCTTAAACACCTCTTCCCTAATAAAATTACAATCAACCTCAATGTGCTTTGTCCTCTCATAAAAGACATGATTCTTTGATATGTAAATTGCTGCTTTTTTATCACAGAATATACGATGAGGATGATCGTATACTTCTCCCAAGTCAAGCATAAGCGCCTGTAACCATTTCAACTCACAAGGTAGTTGAGGTCATGCTCCTATATTCAGCTTTATCACTAGACCTTGAAACCACTGCCTGCTTCTTTCTTTTCTAGCTAATAAGGTTTCCCCCTACAAAGGTGCAAAACCCTAATGTAGAGTTTCTATCTTCCTTATTTTCAACATAGCTGTCATCAGAGTACGCTTCAATCCTCAGATGGCCATTCTTCTGAAACAACAAGCCCTTTCCTAGAGACCCTTTCCCATACTCCAGAATCTTCATGGCAGACCGATGATGACACTCTTTAGGATTTTGCATAAACTTAATGACCTTCCCAACTGCATAACAGATATCTGGTCTAGTAACAGTCAAATATATAAGTTTCCATACAAGTTGTCTGTATAAAGTGAAATCTAGAAGAAGAGGAGAATCTTCAGTCCACCCCTTATCATCTCCAACCGCTACCGGGCAACGAGCAGGTTTCGTGCCTAGAAGACCAGTTTCCTTTAAGAGATCTAGTGAGTACTTTAGCTATGAAAGGAACACCGAGTTCCTCTTCCGTGAAATCTCAATTCCCAGAAAGTACTTCGGAGTTCCCATATCATTAGTAGCAAAATGATGCTGAAGATGTCGTTTGGCTAGATCAATGTCTTCCTTATCATCACCAGTCAAAAGATTGTCATCCACATAGACAGCAAGAACCGCAAGGCATTTAGAGTCTTGCGTATAAATAGAGAATGATCAGCAGAACTTCGATTGTACCCAATAAGAAAAACAAATCCACTAAATTTTTCAAACCAAGCTCGTGGACTATGTTTTAAGACATAAATTGCCTTCCGAAGCTTTCACACCTGAGATTCCCCTGAGCAATATACCCTGGTAATTGCTCCATTTAAACTAAAACTTGCAAATCCCCATAGAGAAAAGCATTCTTCACATCTATTTAAGACATCTCCCAGTCACGATTAACAACTATAGATAAGAGAACACGCATAGTGTTGATGCGGGCAACAGGAGAAAATCTATCAAATAAGTCCACCCATATGTCTGAGTAAATCCTTTGGCAACAATCCATGCCTTATAGCGATCAACCGAGCCATCGGGGAGATATTTCACCACAAAGACCCACCGACAACCAACCACATCAATTCTTAAAGGTGGGGGTACAAGCGTCCAAGTCCCTCGTTCAGTTAATGTGTTCATTTCTTCATCCATAGCAGCTTTTCACTGAGGACTACCGAGGGCCTCCTGATAAGTAGCTAGGATGATAATAGAAGAGATAGCAAGAGGAAAATGCTTACCATTCGATGAATGAGCATAGGAGATAACAATATCAATAGGATGTAGAGTACATTATCGAATGCCTTTCCGCAGGGCAATGGGAAGATCAAGGTCACTGTTTACCGGGGGAGGAAATGCACTATCAGAAGAAACAAAAGGGCCTGGAACAGGCACAGAAGGCTCCAAAGGGAACACATCAGGCTCCAAAGAAAGAAAAGGGGCAATAGGAGCAGATGAGGAAAGAATTGGCTCAAGCAAAGGTGCCGAGATAATATGCAGAGAAGAAGAAGTGTCAGAGGGTAAGAGAGAGGCAGTAGTAGAGAAATACGGAGTATCTTCAAAAAAGGTAACATCTGCTGAAACGTCCTTTTTTCAAGATATGGATCAATACATCGGGACCCCTTTTGAGTAGGAAAACAACCAAGGAATATGCATTTAATTGAACGGGGAGAAAGTCTGTCACGTTCAGGAGAAGGGACGTTAACAAAAGTCGTACATCCAAAAGTTTTAAGTGGCAAAGGAAATGGTTTGGCCTCTGGATATAAAATAGAAAATGGAGTCTTTCCCTGAAGAACAGACGAGGGAATACAATTAATGAGATAGAAAGACAGAAGAACCTCATGACCCCAATAAGACCGAGGGACAAGCATTTGCAAGGACAGACTACGAGCAACACCCAGAAGATGACTATTCTTGCATTCAACAACGCCGTTCTTTTGAGAAGTATATGGACAACTTGTTTGATAAACCAAACCCTTGCTCACACAGAGGCAGAAAATTGATGGCTGACATATTCCTTGGCATTATCAATACGAATAACCTGAATATGCACATAAAATTATGTGGAAATCTCATTATAGAAGGTAATAAATACAGAGTATAACTCAGAACGGTCCTTCAATAGATATTGCCAGAACTTTTAGAGAAATCATCAATGAACGTAACAAAGTACAAACTGCCTCTACCAACGTGGCAGTTGGAGAAGGACCCCAGATGTCAGAGTGAACAAGTTAAAAACGTCGTGAAAAACTACGACCATTCTGAGATGGGAAAGAAGATCGATGATGTTTACCAAGCTGACAAGCATCATAATTCAAAGGAAGATCCTCTGAAGGGAGGTCTGGAAAAAGTTGATGAATAAGACAAGAAGGAGGATGACCAAAATGACGATGCCATAGCTGAACAAATGAAGATGCAGAAGGAGCAATGTCTTGGCCAAGATAAAAGAGGCCACCACTTGCAGTCCTTGTAGCAATCATAGCTTTGGAGAAAGAATCAGAGAAAGAATAAGTGGAAGTAACCTTGCAATTCATCTGAGTGCAGAGAGCGTGAATAGAGAGAAAATTGAACGAGAAAGTTGGCACATAGAGAGTGTTCTTGAGCTGCAAAGACGAGGAGAGCTGCACAATCCCACTTCCATGAACAGAAGCAGAAGTTCCATCCACTAAAATAACAGGAGATAGCTGGTTCTGGGCAGTCAAAGAGGAGAACAAGCAAGAGTTACCGGTCATGTGACAAGTGTCACCAGAGTCAATAATACATTTGTTAGAGGAGGTAAGAGCATAAGCTGTAGAGGAGAGAAGAGAAACCATCTCAACGGGGAAAGAAACCAGAAAGATGGTGAGCTAACCGCTCATTAAGAAACAAGCCGCAGAAGATCAAGACGGAAAATTGGTCACAGAAAGAAAGCGACCAAATGGAAGAAACTGGCAGAAAAAATCAAACCGTATGGTTTGACAAGAAGCCAGAAACAACGTCGCAGTGAGAAGCGAAGGCAGCAAAGAAACCGCGCGAGAACACCACACGGTGATGGTGTCAACACACCAGCAGAAAGAAAAAAGGAGCCACAACCAAAATGCGGAGCCTACAACGGATATAGATGCCACAGTGACAAGAAAAGGGGAGAACCTCCCAGTTACGGTTACAACACACCATCGGCAAGAAAGATGTCGCGACCAAAGGGAATAACAGTAGAGAAGCAGCGCGAAGAAGATAGAGAGACTGCGCGAGTAGAGGAAAGAGCCTGCGCGAGAAGAAAATGAAAGAGAAGAGAAAGAGTCCGCACGATCATGGTGACAACACACCAGTGGTAAGGTAGATGTCGCGGCCTAAATGCAGAACTCCCAACAGAAGAAAAGCAGCGAAAAAGGCGACAAAGCCAATGAAGCGGCGCGAATAGAACAAACATAAAGAAGAGTTTGCACAAGAGCGACAAGCCAGGGAGGTAAGGGTTGGAATCAAGTCGAAAGAATCAAGATAGAAGAAGCCGCATGGGAAGCAAACCGCTCGGTTAGAAAAACAAGCTGCATTTTGATTGGAGCAATTGTTAGGTATTGTATCCACAATAACCTAGATTTGTGTGAAGTCACCCTTGAAAGATGAATTTGTAGGATCTTGTGGCGCCCTTAGAGGGGGGGGTGAATAAGGGCTCTTTAAAATTTTAACAAGCTTTTTGTAAAATACAAAATTTGAAGTAAAGTTTGAGACACACCAATGAAATGAAAAACAAGATTATATTTCTCCAAAATATGTATGTAAAATGATTCCAATAAAGCTTGAAATCAAGGCTTACAACGATAATAGTTCTTAGCTTTTTCACCGATCCTTCTCCCAAGGACCGGTAGGCTATAGTCAATATCTCCCTAGATATGGCTACTAGCCTCCCCCTAAATCAAACCTATGATCTAGACGCTGCTCACAAGGCGGCGATTTACTCCTAAGCCTCACAAGGACCTAGACACCACACACAAGGCGGTGATTTGCCCCTAAGCCACACACGGACTTAGACACCACACATAAGGTGGTGATTTTCCCTTCCCAATTACAAAGATAAAAAGTGAATATGAAAGTACAATAGTAAAACTTAAAAACTCCCTCAAAATAATGAGCTCTGAAGATGATGGTGGACCGATGAGAAGATCTCCAATCTTGAATGCACGGTCGTATCTTCTTCGCTCTTGAGATTTCAATGGACCAAAGGAGTTCGTCTGGAAACGGAGATGAAGGCTCTTAAAATTCTCTGGGAAAACTAAAGCTCTGCACAATCAATCAATTCCCTGAAATTTGGCCGCATATATATCTTTATGCTATCGCCGGCGTTAACGTTAATGCCCCGCGATAGTGATAACTCTCCGTTGCTTGACACGTGGCACACATCGCGCGGACTTTCAGATCTGAGCGGAGAACATGACGATCGTGGGATATCGCTCGGCGATATCGGTATCGCCTAGCGATATCGTTCAACCGTGACATCGTGTGCGGCATCTTGTGGTTCAAAGCTGACGTCAGCAGTAACTGTCCATGTTATCGCCCGCGGTAGTGTTATCGCCAGCGATAGTGTGACTTTCCATTTCTTCAATGCTATGCTCAGCCATTCCTTAGTACTTAAAAAACCTATTATCCCTGCACATTTAAAACACATACCAAGATCAAATACATCCGGGATTTGTTATTCTCAAACTAAGAAGTGCGGAACATATGCTCCAACAATCTCCCCCTTTTGATAATAACAAATCCCCTGAGAAAGAAATTGTGTGAGACCAGTAGAATGTGAAACAATTCAGATAATCATTATGAATCAAAGTACACAAATAGATATAATAAACTCCCCCTATAACACACACGAGTTTCTCCCCCTATAGTCTCCCCCTATTTAAAAGACCTCCTCCTAAACGTTGTACTCAATTTATTTCATACTTAATCTCCCCCTTTTGGTATTAGCAAAAGTCGGTGGAGACAAACAAAAAAAAAAGAGCGAGTTGCAAAATGCGGAAGCATAAAGAAATGAGAGTAGAAGTTGGTTATATGAGGAGTATGAGAACAACATTAACAGCCACGGAGTAGTATTACCATAAAATTTGGAATTTTATCAGAAAAATTGTTTGTTGTGTAGAAAATTAATTTAAGAGTTGAATTTAAACATTGAAAATTTGTCAGGCCAAGATATCAAAAGCATTAGAAACGATGAAATAGAAGAGAAAGATTATGTCCGGTCCAATTCTCATGAGAAGAAAGTTTATAAATGATAATGATGTGTACATGTGAAGAGTGATTTAGTATACATATTCCTTAAGAAATAATGTTACATGAAGGTTTGTAATATACTAATACATGAAGCTAACATCTTTACATAAATAACTTCATATCATAAAGATTTTAAAAAATTGGCCAAGTTTGTTTGCACAAGACACTTTATAATCCTTTTCAAGGTGCTCAACCTCACAATGCTCATTAAGACTTATCAGGAGGGTGAGTAGAGCTTGATTGGAGTATCCTAGTCAGTTTTATTTTTATTTTTTTTTTGTGTTGCATTCATTTTTATTTGTTTAGAAACTTTGACGTAGGACTCCGAATTCACTTGTATTGCAAACATAAAAATGTTTTTCTCAGAATGGCCATCAGTTTTGAAAACCAATATGAATGAAGCATAAATTAAAGTGGTAGCGTTGTATTCGAATCATTGAAACAAACCTAGAACATGTAATAAGAAACTTAAGTATGTGTAACTATCACCCCGTGTTAGTGGAAGCACATTATCAAACATAAAATTTTACTCATACTTAGAGGCATGCGGAAACAAGTCTATGCAAGTTCTAGTCATCAAAGGTATAGAAAGATATCGAGTTCAAGACAAATTAAAAAAATGTTTAAAGTACTGATAAATTAAATATAACTCATGTATTAGTTTTTGTAGCCTGATAATCATCCAAAAATTTTCAGTAACACTAGAAAAAAGGGTGTTACAAAGATGTCCGAAGATTAGGGAAATGGGGCTTAAAATGCACTATCGCCAGCGGTAACGATAACGCGTGGCGATAGCGCTTTTTGTTATAAAAGTCGGAAAATCGGATAGGACCGACACCTTTATTCATTTGACCTAGCCTGGACCCTGTTTGCTTCGTCTTTCTCAGCGGAAACCCTCAAAAAACTTCAAAAAGGAAGGTGAGATCTCTCTTTAAGGTTGTGTTTTCAAAACAAAAACTATAGATCTGGATTATAGATGATGAAAGATGATAGATCTAGCAAAAATTTTTAGTTTTGGTCATATATTTTATTTGGAAAGAATTTTGAAGAAAAGATTTCATGTTGATGCAAACTCCTTACAAAAGATGAGGTATATGTGGTTTTTTTTTCAGATTTATGTAATTTTATGAACATTACTGATTTTGGTAGAGGAGATCTATACGAATTTTCCAAAACAAATAGTTTTTGCGCTATCGCCCGGCGATAGCACTATCGCCGGCGATAGGGAGGATTTATGGTAAAAATTAATTTTTGTGTTAAATTTTTTCAGGAGATGGCTTCATCATCCCGTGCACTAAAAAGTACCAGCCGCAACCCACATGCATCATATCACACATACCCGGGAATTGAGAATGCGTCGATTGGTGTTGCGAAACTTTTGGACGAAACATTGCCTCTGCATATCTATGAACTTCTTGTGGAGTCAGGTATAATGTCTCTCATTATACCCAACCTTTTTAGCTCCATTTTTGTAAGGGATTTCTATAACAATTTAGAAGATCCTAAATATACGGGCTTGAATGGAGGAGTAAGGTCTCGTATCCAAGGAGTTGAAATGGATATTACGCATGCTGATCTAAGACGAGAATATAATCTTGCCACTTGTGAGAAAATTTTATGGATATAGTGGAGAATTACCGAAAGGATCGTGATTGGAGTATATTGAATCAAGTCCTGCACGGAAAGGAAAATAGGAATTTGATTCAAGACATCTCATCACTCTCTCGTGACGCATTCGTGATTCAAGATATATTAAGAAACACGGTTATGTTGAAGGCCGGGGACACAAGGAAGATCACGGCTCAATTGAGCTTAGTGACTTACTATGTATTAGAGAGAGTTAAGATTGATGTGGCGGATTTTGTGTTATCCATCATACGATATACGTATAAAATGAAGCATCCCCTTAGGAGGAAACTGAATACACTTCCTTTAGGAAGTGTTATTCAAAGAGTAGTATATCAGAAGTATGCTTGGATAGATCAAGAGTTCTATATTGACGATTGTATCCCGGCGATATATACGGTAGAGCCTGCTAGAGGTCCATCTCCAAGGGCTGCCTCGTCATCAAGATAACCACTCCAAAGAGGAGGGTCTTTGCGTGAGTCGATTGACGATCTAAGAGAGACAGTGGAGGAGATGAAAGAGGAACAAAAGCGTAGCCATTCCGGTTTTCGAAAATTCATGAAGTTTCTGGTAAAGGGACTGAAGTTAAAGCCAACTCCGGAAGAAGAACGAGAATGGGGGAGTCCAGTCGAGGATCCTCCACGACATTCGATAAGGCGGACGCGAAGGCCTAGAGAACCAACTCCAACTTCCAGTGAAGATGTTAATGTTTCTACAGAAGAGAACATGGATGAATGATTTTGTATTTTCAGTGATGTAATATGTTGATGTTGACTAATTCTGGGATATCGGCAGCGTTAGTACTGTCGCCTGGCGATAGTGAAGACTCTATTAATTTGTGTGTTTGATGCTTGTATTTCCTTTTTTTAAGTGTTATCCTATGTGATGTGCAACTTTTTGTTATATTTTGTTTGTTTTAATTAACTAAATGATATTTATATATGTTTTCTAATCGTAGGCCTATTTTACAAAACTAAAATCTCGTTATTAGTACAATTTAGACTTATAATTCTAAGATTCCAAGTTCTAATCTTAACCTTAAAAAGCGTGAATCATTAAGCGGTTTTGTGAAAATATCTGCTATTTGAGAATCTGTTCCAATAAAATTTACTTTAATATGTCCTTTCTTTAGGTGATCTCTAATAAAATGATGACGAACATCTATATGTTTGGATCTAGAATGTAACACAGGATTGTTCGTTAAATCGATAGCACTTTTGCTATCACATTTTAATTCAACATTATTTTGGTGTATGTCAAAATCTTCTAGTGTTTGTGTCATCCAAAGTGCTTGAGCACAACAACTACCAAGTGCAATATATTCGGCCTCAGTAGTGGAGAGGGCAACAGAATTCTGTTTCCTACTCGACCAAGAAATAAGTGTTGGGCCGATAAAATGACAAGTGCCACTTGTGCTCTTTAGATCTAAGGAACACCCCGCATAATCAGAATCAGAATATCCATGTAAGATAAAAGAGTCATTATGAGGATACCATAAGCCTAGTGTAGATGTTCCTATGAGATATCTAAAAATACGTTTCACCGCTTTTAAATGTGATTCTTTTGGATTTGCTTGAAATCTTGCACATAAACAAACGGCAAACATAATATCAGGCCTAGAAGAAGTTAAATATAATAATGACCCAATCATACTTATATAAAGGGTTTGGTCAATTGAAATACCACTTTCATCTTTTCCCAATCTCAATGAAGCACTCATAGGAGTATTGGCATGTTTAAGGTTTTCAAATCCAAATCTTCTCAACATATCATGAATGTATTTAGATTGATTAATAAAAATGCCATCATTTCTTTGTGTAATTTGAAATCCTAAGAAAAAAGAAAGTTCTCCTACCATGCTCATTTCAAATTCATTTTTCATAATTTGAACTACTTCTTTACATAACTCTTCATTAGTGGCTCCAAAAATAATATCATCAACATAAATTTGCAAAATAACTAACTCATGATCAATTTGCTTAATGAAGAGTGTAGAGTCGGCACTTCCCATTTTATAATCGTGCTTTAATAAGTATTGAGTTAATCGATCATACCAAGCACGAGGCGCTTGTTTTAACCCATAAAGTGCTTTGTCTAATTTATAAACATAAGTTGGATATTTTTCATTTATAAAGCCAGGGGGTTGTTCTACATAAACCTCTTCTTTTATATACCCATTTAAAAATGCAGTTTTAACATCCATTTGATATAATTTAAATCTTTTAAAGCAGGCAAATGCAAGAAATATCCTAACCGCTTCTAATCTAGCAATGGGTGCAAAAGTTTCATCATGGTCTACCCCTTCTATTTGTGCATAACCTTTTGCAACTAATCTGGCTTTATTTCTAACAATTCTAGAGTCACTATCCAATTTATTTTTAAAAATCCACTTTACTCCAACTACAGGATGATTTTTGGGTCGTTCTACAAGATTCCAAACCTTATTACGTTCAAATTGATTAAGTTCTTCATTCATAGCTAAAAACCAAAATTCATCATTTAAAGCGGTGGAAACATCTTTTGGTTCTATTTCAGAGACAAAGCATAAATTTGAAAACAAAACATGTAAAGAAGAACGTGTACTGACCCCTTTTTGTGGATCTCCAATAATAAGCCCTTTGGATGATCCTTTGTAAATATCAATTCACTTGGAGGCACATATTCTTCTCTTTCTTCTTCTTTTTCTTCTTCTTTTTCTTCTTTATACCCTCCATGTTCTTCATCATCATTTTCCACTAAAGGAAGGGGTTTATCTTCTTTTCCTGTAGTTTTCTTATCTACACATGGAACAAACTCATCAAACCTAACATGAATAGATTCTTCAACTATTTTTGTTCGTTTATTAAGAACTCTATAAGCTTTACTGGTTGAAGAATACCCAATAAAAATTCCATCATCACACTTTTCATCAAATTTTCCTAAGGAATCTTTAGAATTTAAAATAAAACATGTACAACCAAAAACTTTAAAATAAGAAACATTTGGTTTTTTATTGAAAATTAATTCATACGGAGTTAATTTTAAAATAGGGCGAAGCATTATTCTATTAATTACATAACATGCAGTACTCACCGCTTCAGCCCAAAAAGATTTTGGTAGTGTAAATTCAGATAACATTGTACGGGCTAGCTCTTGAAGAGTCCTATTTTTCCTTTCCACTACACCATTTTGCTGTGGTGTGCGTGGAGTGGAAAACTCATGTTTAATTCCTAACTCCGTACAAAAAGAAATAAATTTTTCATTTTCAAATTCCCCTCCATGATCCGAACGTATGCGTGTAATTTTTAACTCATATTCATTTTGAATACGCAAACATAATGTAGAAAATTCGGAATACGCATCAGATTTAGAAGTTAGAAATAAAGTCCAACAAAAACGTGAATAATCATCAACCAATACAAATGTATATTTTCTACCACCTAAGCTAGAAACATTAATTGGCCCAAATAAATCCATATGAATTAATTGGAGTGGCCTAGTTGTAGAAATAATATTTTTACTCTTGAAAGATGATTTTGAAAATTTTCCTTTTTGACAAGGCTCCCATAAAGAAGATAAATTCCCATTTAGCAATGGTAAACCTTTTATTAATTTATCTTTTGAAAGTTTTTTAATTAACTTGGCACTAGGATGTCCAAGTCGCCTATGCCACAATTCTAACTCATCATTTTTCGACAAAAAACATTTTAAGGTAGAATTTGAAAAATCATGAAATTTAATCGTATATACATTATGACACCTGGGTGCGGTAAAAATAATTTCATTTGTTTTAGAATCAATAATTTTGCATAAGTTTGTGGAAGATTCAAATAAAACATTTAAACCCTTATCACATAATTGGATAATAGAAATCAAATTATGTTTTAAACCTTCTACGAACAAAACATTTGAAATTGAAAAACTTTTGTTACCTACAACACTGATGCCGATGATTTTTCCTTTTCCATTATCTACAAATGTTACAACTCCACCTTTCTTCATCTCCAGGCTAAGGAACTTCTCTTTATTGCCTGTCATGTGCTTTGAACAACCCGAGTCAAAGTACCACACGTCTTCTTTGTCCTTCGCCTGCCAACACACCTAGAAAGAGGATGTGAGTAAAGATCTGGCTACCCAAGTGGTTCCACCCATAGTATAGGTAGAAGCCTTAGGCATCAAGATTTGCTTAATTTTACTTTTTCCTTTCTTCCAGCACGAGTCCGTGGTGTGACCAAATCTATTGCATTTGGCACATGTAATGTAATGAGAAGAATATAACTTCTCTGGACTTTTACTATAAGAATGTGTAGCATCATTTAACTTATTATTATCAGAAATTTTAAAATTCATTTTTCTGGACTTTTCGCTATCGCCGGCGGTAGTGGTTATCGCCGGGCGATAGTTTCCAGTCGTGTATCCAGTGATCTTTGGCCCAATCCAAACTTTTTCATGGCTAGTGTTAAGTCATGAATCTGGTTCCTCATTTCAGTATTCTCGGATACTAGATTTACACATCTACGTTCAAAAGCTTTCTTTCCTTCATGGACTTTGGAAATAGAAGTTTTCAGATCTCTCTCTAAAATCTCATTCTTTTTTGTGAGAATTTTTATTTTTGAATGAGATTTGGAAAGAGATTCTTCAAGCTCTTTTATTCTTCCCATAGAGTGATCACACTCTTGGCAAGATACTTTCTCTTTTCCAATAGTCTTAATATCATTTAACAATTTTTTATTCTCTTTAATTAAAACTTTATTTTCAGTTTTAAGAATATCATTATCTTTTGAACTTTTTTTCAAAACATTTGCAAGTCTTTAAAAATTCATAAAATAATTCATCATAAGTTGGAGGAGTTACCTCAGTGTCGCTTTGGACACTGCACTCGTCATCAGATATGACGCTCTTTCCCATTAGGCACATATTGGCCTCCTCTTCCTCGCTTGAGCTTGAACTGCTTGCATCCTCAGAAGTAGTATCATCCCATGTTTCAGCTTTCAGGACCTTCTTCTTCCCTTTGTGCTTCTTTTCTTTAAGTTCTTTCAAGTACTTTGGACACTTGCTTCGAATGTGTCCTAACTTCCTGCAGTGATAGCACTCCGGTGGGGGTCTCTCTTCCTCCTCATCCTCATCCTTTTGTTTTTTTCTTTCTAAACGTCTCCTTCTTAAAATATTTTTTAAAAGTATTTCTTCTCTCCGGATTTCTCATAAATTTTTTAAACTTTCTAACAAAAAGACTTTCCTCATCCTCTTCCTCCTCAGAGTTACTATCTTCCTCTTTCTTAGATCTTAGAGCCAACCCCTTCTTCTTTGGCTCCATATACTCTTGTTGTTGAATTTTTAATTCAACTTCATGAGTTTTTAAGTTCCCAATCAGGCTTTCAATATTAAGAGACTTAAGATTGTGAGATTCAGAAATAGCCGTCACTTTGGGATTAAATTTAGGGGGAAGAGATCTAAGAAGTTTTCTCACCAAGTCACCATTTGAGAAATTTTTACCCAGCACTTTTGAGTCATTTACTATCTTGGTGAATCTGGTGTACATTGAATCTATGTCCTCATCCACTTCCATCCTAAATTTTTCAAATTCCGACTCCAGTTGAAACAGCTTCGAGTCCTTCACCTGCGAGGTACCTTCATGAGTAACTTCAAGTAAATTCCAAATTTCATAAGCATTATTGCAAGCACAAGTTCTATTAAATTCAGTTCTATCTAATGTACAAAATAACGCATTCATGGCTTTCGCATTATTTTTGCACCTTAGCTTATCCTGATCATCCCATTTATCTTTTGGTTTTTCCATTTCTACCTCTCCTACCGTATAAGTGGGATGAGCATAATTAGTCTCTACCATATTCCAAACTTCAATGTCAAGAGAAATAAGAAAACATTTCATCCTAGTTTTCTAGTAATTATTGTCAGATCCAGTAAATAGTGGAGGTCTACTAATTCCTTGTGTAACATCCCATTTCCGGCTAGACCCCTAGGAGTCGGTTAGTTGTGACAAAACACCAGGGAGCACATAAAATTGAAATAAAGCGATCAATATTTCGGGTCACGGGTTGGTCACGCCCGTGACAGACCCGTCACGCCCGTGACCTGGGCGTGACTACTTCGACGATCGTCGATCTCCACGAGACGATCGTCGAACGTGCTGTCTGGGCATGTCACGCCCGTGACCAAGGTGTCAAGCCCGTGACTATGGGCGTGACCCCATCGACGATCGTCTATCGCCGTGAGACGATCGTCGACCTTGCGGCCCGGGCATGTCACGCCCGTGACATGGGTGTCACGCCCGTGACCTAGGGCGTGACCAGCCTTCGACGATCGTCGATCTCAATTCGACGATCGTCGGCCTCGAAATTTGCCGTTCGGGCATGTCACGCCCGTGACCTAGAGGTCACGCCCGTGACCGAGGGCGTGACAAGCCTTCGACGATCGTCGATCTCAATTCGATGATCGTCGACCCAAAATCTGCCGTTCGGGCCTGTCACGCCCGTGACCCAAGGTGTCACGCCCGTGACCGTCCATCGACGATCGTCGATCTCAGTTCGACGATCGTCGAACCCAGAATTAGCTATCCGGGCCTGTCACGCCCGTGACCTATGTGTCACGCCCGTGACATTGGCCGAAACGACGGTTCAGGCCCGAAATTATTCTAACACGCGTGGTAATAAATGCTGGCGTGGGAAGTTACACCAAGAGTAACTTCCGGCCGTTTTCCTTCTATAATTATATAATAAATGAGGAAAAGGTGGTCCAATAGAAAACCGCCAGCTGGACACACCTGTTCAGTTTCCACCGTTTCTTATCCCTTCACCGTAACCGAAACGTTAAGGGGAGGAGTCTTCATGGCCATAATGGTTTTACCTATTCACCTTCCCACTTCTTGATTTATAAAAGCCCACCTGGACAAGAGGAGAAGGTTACACGCTCAAGTAATCGGATCAGACCTTTGTTCTTGCTGTAGGAGAAGTTCAGCAAACGCCACCACCGCGCCATGGCACCCCGTCGTTCTTCTCGCCTTCAAACCGCGAACAAGGTCCTCCTCTGCTCCTTCTCTTTCATGGGTAGATCTTAGGATTCTTAGAAAGGAGGTTCGCGCTCAACGGAGCCGGACCTGTCTCTCATTTTCATGGAAAAACCATGAAAAAAAAGGTATTTTGAGTTCGCCGGAAACCGCCACCTCCGGCGGGCAAACCACCGCCGACCGCTAGCCATCGCCTCAACGGAGGTGGTGGTGGTGGTGGCTGGCCAGGGAAGTGATCGAACGGCCGGCGACGGACCACGGAATGCTTACAGGAAAAATGATTTTTCTGTGTCTGGTTTTCGGGTTCATGTAGAAGATGAATAGTAGAAATAATTTTATAATATATAGATTATTATTTATTACATATGGAAAAATAGATTATTTGGATATATGTTGAGGCTGCGAAACGAGGCACGTAGAGGCCGTTTTAGGAAAAATGACCAGACACAAAAGTTGTAGCCCTCGGGGTCTACTTTAATTTAAAATTGATTTTATTTAATTTGGGTGAGTGGTTTGAACACAGCACTCATTTTGGTGGGATCAAGACCTAGGCTAACCAGAAATTAAAATGGTTGCCCACGGTTCATAACATGTCCAAATAACTTGAAATTTGGACTGGAAGTCTATAATATGTATATCGAGAGGCTGTCCAAAAATGAGAATTTTTGGAGAACTTTTGCCTAAAGTTTTTGTAAAAATTTAATAAACAATATAAAGTTAATTAGGAGATGAAATTAAGTCCAAACTCCCCTAAATTTTGGGTGGTGGTCCCTGGCAGCAATATTAAGATCTGTACAAAATTTCAACTCGATTGGTCGAGTTTTGAATAGGGAAGTTTCAAGTCCTAGATAGGTCTTGGTGAGGGGTACTTTGGGGAAAAGTACGATTGGAGATGGAGTGGACAAATCTCCTCGAAAGAGGCTGAAGTTGTTGGCCACTGATTTGTTGAGTCTATGTCTACCCTCTTGGGTAATATGGTGTGGCTTAGGGTGGATTTTACCCTAAGAGATTGGCTCAAATCCAACGGGTGGGAGTTTGAGGTCTGTGAAGGACATAGAAGCAAAAGCTCTTGTATGCCCTTGATATTTGGAGGAGAGGGGGATGATATGATGAAAACCCTCTGGTTGAAATAGTGAAGGAATTGGAGGTAGTTAGGTACCTCGAAAGTTGAGATGTCGGATTAGGATAAAAATGTAATTTAGTTATTTTAAGCACTAAATCTAATCCAAAAATTGTGAAACTCGGGAGGAGGGAGTTTTAGGATGTTTTAGACTTAAAGTAAATCTTCTGGAATTTTATGATTAATAAATGTTATACTTCATGTGTTAAAGGAATAATTGCCCGATTTATTGTTTCAATTATTTGGAGATTTTAAATTAATTATAATCAGTTGAAATTCTGGATTTAGACCTTGATTAGTAGCACAATGATCCCTGGAGTTTTATAGAATTTTATGTTGAGTAAATCTAGTACCTTATTCACAGATGATAGAAAGGGCTTCTATGTTTAAAATTTAATTATGGATAAAATACTTGCTGGAAAATTATGAAACTTAACCAGTGCTAATTTTAGGCTTTTATCTGCATGTCATGAATTATTCATAATTTTTGGAAGAATATTTTCTGTACTTGCTTCATAAACAATAGAAGTTAGAGATTATTTCTAAAATAGTTTTCATGCCCTTCTGATGATAGAAAAATTATGATACTTAGGATTTAACCTATTGAGATAACCTAGTATTTATCATAAAATTGCTGGACATCTTGCATGAGAACTTAGGATAGTTCATGTTCAAACCGGTAGTCCTTGGATTTTCGAGGAATTTAATTAAATGCCAAATAAATTAGGAAAATTTCCATTTTCTGGATTTAGGTCAGTTATGTCATGGTAAGTCTCCAGTAAATAATTTAGGGCATTTGGATGAGTAATGGATCATTTCATAACCGGTTCGACATGTAGCCTAGGTCGGTCTGCATTTAGTAAATTGTGAAATGCAATAGGACATGATCTGAGGAAGATATAAAGAGTAGTGAGTAGTGGTGATAGTTAGAGTTAAGAGGTGCTCGGGTTTGGCGAAAGATCGCTTTTCCCGAAGAGTGGAAGGTTTAAAAATCACCCTAGGATAGTCTATTGTAATATGAGAAGGGAATCGGGCTAAGGGAAAACAACCAATAACAATAAGTGCCTTGCGAAAGGGAACTTTGGGCCGTAATGCCGCCGTCTTGGTTCCTAGTGGCCCTTGAGAGCCCTTCACGGGGTATACCGGGGGCAGTCCTGGGCTAACGTAAACTGTAATAATAAACTAGCAAGAGTAACTTAGTAACTAGGTTTGCACTTTTCACAAACACTGTTGGCACAGGAAGATTGATGTGAGCTTCAGCTCAGGTGATTTGGAAACGGACGTTTGGGTCCGGGGAGCTTCGGCTTGGTTGTTCTGGAGACAGACGGGATGGTCCGGGGAGCTTCGGCTCGGTTGGTTGGAGACGGACGTTTGGTCCGGGGAGCTTCGGCTCGGTTCTGTGTGAGTTGCACTTGCATGTTTCATCATACCCACTAGCATGTCATAGCATAATCGATTCATTTAACCCTGACACCTAAAGTATAAGTGGTATGGGACGCTTATACATTAGGACCTGCAAAACGACCCCTTGGTCTATAAGGTTGTGTGGGCAAGTTTATAAATCAAAGGTTAATCTCAATATATAACAACCATTGCTGTTTGATAACCGACACCCCAACGTATAAGTGGTATGGGACACTCTATACGATGGGAGCCTTGCAAAAGATCCCTTTTGCTTATGTGTTCTCACATAAGTGAAGGTTTAAATTCATATAATTGCTTTTCTTACTGCTAGACCTATTATAACAATTTATTAACTGCTCACCTAATACAACTTGCTAGATTAGTTTCCGCTGCCATCTGTTTCATGTTTAATCTCTACCTTCATGTCCTTCCCTTTCTTCCTCTCCGCTCGATACCTAGGAGCCATGGGGGAAGGGGTAGGGGATGATAGGGCTTAGTCTTTATGACTAACGGTTTTCGAACCGCATCATTTAGGGGATCGTGGAGCCCAGCATGGAGGAGCAGCCCCAGAGATCGGTGCGCCTAGAGATGGGGCAGTCTAGCTCCGGAGTTCACACAGCCGGGACCGTGAGTCTCGACCCTGAGTAGTTTCTTGTGTTTGCTTCCGCATGAGTGATATTGTAGTGAGGACTCTGATGTACAGGGCTTATGCCCTTATTTCTAGTTTTACATTATGCTGCACTCTGATGTTTCTGTGGACACTCCCTTCGTGGAGCTTTATTATATATATGTGATTTTATTAATGTGGACTGCATTGCTCTTACTTCTTATATTGTGCTACCTTTCTGTGATCGAAATGGCCGGCGGAATCGGCGCCTTGTGGTGATGACCCTTCAGGACGTGAAGGTGTCTCCGCAAAGCGGCGATTCTGGGCCTAAGACCCCGGTGGTTGAAAAAGAAAAAAAGGGGGGGTCTTACAAGTGGTATCAGAGCAAACATCGATCAGAAGGAAGTAGCAGTCCATAAACCCTAGGTCACCCCCCGCTCAAGTTTAGTTTGGGGACAAACTAAGCAGCGGAAGCAGTGGTGTGCCCATATGGGGATCACATATAATTTGTCCACCTTTATGTAATATTTGAACGTTTTCTCAGCGTGTGTGTTTTGTTACGCAGCCTCCAGTACGGACTACGCCACAAGGTGGAGTTCAACAGGCTCAGGATGTTGCACCACCCCCACCGGCCCCCACTCCTTTCCTTCAGTCAGACATGGGACAGACCCTGACTGCCATTCTGGAGGCCTTCAGGGCCCAGCAGGTTCCGGCCCCGCAGCCAAATCCGGGGGCCAACTGGCTAAGCATCTTCCGAGGACTGGCTCCCCCGTCCTATTTGGGGACAGAGTCGGCTGTTCGGACGGAAGAGTGGCTAGATATCATGTACGAGATGTTGACCGGGATTCGGTGTCCATGGGAGGAGAGGGTGGCTCTGGTTGTCTCCTGCCTGGAGTCCCATGCAAAGAGGTGGTGGAAGACGCTGTTGGACACGACCTTTGCTGATAGGGAGGTTGCGGAGGTTACTTGGGAGGAGTTCAGGGCCGCACTGCTGGAGCATTTCGTTCCGCAGTCGGCTAGGGATGATTTGGAGGAGCGGTTCTTACAGCTGAAGCAGGGTACTCGGACCGTGGTGGAGTACCATCGAGAGTTTGACCATCTGGCTCGATACGCAGATTCCTACCAGCTGGACGAGGCAGGGTATATCAGGAGGTTCTATAAGGGCCTGCGGGAGGACTTGAGGGAGGCTCTGTTGTTTGTATCTGACGAGCCCATCTCCCGGATTTTGGAGATGGCCAAAAGGATTGAGGCAGATTGGCACGCCACCCGGGGCCGGAAACGGCCAGCAGAGGATCAGGGACGGAGAGGTAGGAATGACCAGCGGCGGGGTGCTGCACCAGAGGGGAGGAGGACAGAGGACCAGCCTCGTCAGGACGTGAGGCCGGAGCCGAGGGAACAGGTGGTATTAGCCCCTCCCCCTCTTCGGATGCAGGAGATGCCGAGACCCGGGGGAATGGCGTATCCCCCGCCAGAGTGTTTTCTTTGTCATCAGATTGGGCACATTCGGAGGAACTGCCCCATGAGGGGGGCACCACCTCCACCACATCAGGGCGGCCCACCAGCTCAGCATTACGGAGGCCGAGGACGCGGCCGCGGTCGAGGATACCTGGGGGAAGATCGTAGACAAGGAAGAGAGTAGGTATATGCTTTGGACCTTGCGCAGCCTCGAAATCCGGAGCAGGTCATAGCAGGTACGCAGCAATGCTTCTTTATTTTCATAGAATTTCCCTTTAAGTTGTTAAAACTCAGAACCGCACTAGATAGATTAACAAGGAAAGAAAATTCTTTATAGAACCCTAAGATATTTAATCACCCCAGGTATAGTCTTCATCAGCGGCAAGCCGGCTCGCACGCTGTTCGATACTGGAGCTACTCACTCCTTTGTGTCGGAGACGTTCGTAGAAGGACTGGAGGGTGTGGAGCGGTTCACAGGCTCGAGGATGAGGGTGCGACTGCCAGATGGATCTGAGCTCCTTACCACGGATCACTGCAATATGGAGGCAGAAATTGGTGGAAAAGCGTTCGAGGCTCCAGCAACGATTTTGAAGCTGACGGACTATGACCTGATTCTGGGCATGGCATGGCTGCACTGGAACTATGCCCAGATTGACTGCCAGGCAAAGAGGATCACCGTGAGACACGGGGACTCTTTCATTACCATCGAAGGTATAAGACCTGTCTCTCGTATACTCTTATCTTCGGTACAGGCCGTTAAGGCCCATCTGCAGGGAGAGGAGGTCTATCAGATTCTATTTGAGATGGCGGAGGTTAAGGAGTCGGTGACAGACATCCCGGTGGTGCGAGATTTCGCTGACATCTTTTCGGAGAAACTGCCAGGACTACCTCCACACCGAGAGCAGGATTTTCAGATACAGCTTGTGCCGGGAGCCAAGCCGGCGTCTAGGGCCCCTTATCGGATGGCCCCGAAGGAGTTGGCAGAGTTTCGGACTCAGTTGTAGGAATTGGTTGAGGCAGGTTTTGTTAGACCGAGTTCCTCGCCATGGGGAGCACCGGTCCTATTCGTGAAGAAGAAGGATGGGACACTCCGCCTGTGCATCGATTATCGAGCACTAAACAGGCTGACCGTCCGGAATACCTATCCGCTCCCACGGATAGACGAATTATTCGATCAGCTAGAGGGGGCCCATTATTTCTCGAAGCTGGACTTGAGATCAGGATACTACCAGCTGCGGAACCAGGAGGAGGATATCCCGAAGACGGCCTTTAGTAGCAGATATGGCCTGTATGAGTTCACCGTGATGCCCTTTGGGCTCACGAATGCTCCGTCGGTGTTCATGAGTCTCATGAACCGGGTTTTCGAGGCCTACTTGGATGTGTTCGTCATAGTATTCATAGACGACATCCTGATCTACTCTAGGACGGAGGAGGAGCACACTCGGCATCTGGCACTGACGTTAGAGAGGTTGCGGGAGCATCTCCTTTATGCAAAATTTAGCAAGTGTCAGTTCTGGTTGAAGGAGGTGGCCTTCCTAGGCCACATCATCAGCAGAGCCGGGTTAGCAGTAGATCCTGCAAAGATTCGGGCAGTTCGCGATTGGCCGCAGCTGAGGACAGCCACCGATGTATGCAGTTTCTTGGGGCTTGCCGGTTACTACCGGAAGTTCGTGGAGGGGTTCTCTCGGATTGCCCTCCCCCACACATCTTTGACAAAGAAGGAGGCACCTTTTGTTTGGACCCCGCAGTGCCAGGCGGCTTTCCAGGAGCTAAAGGATCGACTCATCTCAGCCCCTATTCTGGCCCTTCCATCTGGAAAGGAAGGATTCCAGGTGTACACCGACGCATCATACCAGGGAATGGGAGCAGTGCTGATGCAGAATGGACATGTCATAGCATATGCCTCCCGCCAGCTGAAGACCCATGAGAGGAACTACCCGGTGCACGACCTCGAGATGGGAGCGGTCGTTTTTGCTCTGAAGGTCTGGCGTCATTATCTTTATGGAGTCCACTGTGATATCTTCTCCGATCACAAGAACTTGAAATACGTGGACACGCAGAAGGAGCTGAATATCAGGCAGAGGCGTTGGGTGGAGTTCTTAGCAGATTATCAGTATGAGATGCACTACCATCCAGGGAAGGCAAACGTGGTGGCCGACGCGTTGAGCCGGAGAGCTGCCACTTCCGAAGCTGGGCCCCAGGTTATGTCCATGGAGCTAGTCCAGTCATTCAGAGATATGCAGATATCCTTAGTGTCCGAGGATGACCCAGTTCTGTATAGGGAGTATCTGGCATCGATGGTGGCCATAGACGATATTCGGGATCGCATTCGGGACGGACAGAGGACAGATGCGTGGGCAGAGCCGATGTTCCGAGCTTTGGAGGAAGGTTCGACAGGAGATTATTCCCTGAGAGATGGTTTGCTCCACTTCAGAGGCAGAGTATATATACCCGCAGGAGGCCAGATCCGAGAGGATATTATGATGGAGGCGCATTGCAGCCGGTACTCGGTACACCCGGGGATCACAAAGATGACCGCTGATTTGAAGAGGACGATGTTTTGGCCGGGCATGAAGAAGGACATTACGTACTTCGTGACCCATTGCGAGGCATGTTAGTTGGTGAAGGCAGAATGCAGGAACCCCGCAGGACTGTTGCAGCCACTCCCGGTACCGGAGTGGAAGTTTGACGATATAGCGATGGATTTTATACATGGTCTTCCCCGGTCTCGGACGGGGAACGACTCGATTTGGGTGATTGTTGATCGGTTGACGAAGGTGGCCCGCTTTGTACCGATCAGGAAGGATGACTCGGTGGGAGTGCTGGTACGGAAGTTTGTGGAGCAGTATGTCCGGTATCATGGCGTGCCCCGGACGATAGTATCGGACCGCGATGGACGGTTTACATCCAGGGAGTGGCGGTCAGTGCAGGCATATTTGGGCACCCGGTTGACTTTTAGCACGGCCTTCCACCCTCAGACGGACGGGCAGACCGAGCGCACCAACCGGACCTTGGAGGATCTACTACGATTGTGTATACTAGACCGAGGGGAGCCGTGGGAGAAGATGTTACCATTGGTCGAGTTCTCCTATAATAACAGCTACCAGTCCAGCATCAGGATGGCGCCTTATGAAGCCTTGTATGGACGAAAATGTAGGACCCCGCTTTCTTGGGTTCAGGATGAGGATCCGAAGCTGCTGGGATCGGATTTCGTTGAAGACACCGAGGCTCAGGTGAGACTGATCAGAGATAGGATGTTGGAGGCGCAGAGCAGACAGGCTAAATACTATGACGCCCGGCATCGTCAGGTGGAGTTTCGGGTAGGGGATCGAGTGTTCTTGAAGATTCGGCCCATGCACGGAGTCTCACGGGTGCGCGGTCGGAGGAAGAAACTCAGCCCTAGGTATATGGGCCCTTACCGGATCCTGGAGCGGATCGGACCCCTAGCCTACAGGCTAGAGTTGCCACCGGAGCTGGCAGCTCTACACGACGTCTTCCACATCTCTTCGCTGAGAAGGGCTCTACTACGCCCGGAGCAGCGGGTTTTGACCACCGAAGGGCCGGTAGCTTCAGACCGATCTGTTCACTTGGAGCCGGTTCGGATCGACGACAAAGGAGTGCGGATCTTGCGCCGCAAGAAGATCCCCTTAGTCAAGGTTCTGTGGAGAAACCACGGTCAGGAGGAGCAAACCTGGGAACCGCAGGATCTGATGAGGCAAAGATACCCGGAGTTGTTCAGTCAGGTACATCTCACCACCTCTCGGTATACTATAGACTGCCTTTTTTGTTTTGGAATGTTAAGACTAGATAAGGAAAATCCAAGACCTAGGCATGCACACTTAATCAGAAAGGTAGGGGCTAATCTTTTGTTTATTGGGGAGATTGTCTTCGTTATCAAACGAACAGTCACCTGAACCCAATAGAAAGATTGTATGGGATGTTACAAGTTTAATTTATTCCGATAGAAATCCCCGTAGGCTCAACCTCAATTTCGGGGACGAAATTTTTGTTTTGTTTATTGGGATTTGTAACATCCCATTTCCGGCTAGACCCCTAGGAGTCGGTTAGTTGTGACAAAACACCAGGGAGCACATAAAATTGAAATAAAGCGATCAATATTTCGGGTCACGGGTTGGTCACGCCCGTGACCGACCCGTCACGCCCGTGACCTGGGCGTGACTACTTCGACGATCGTCGATCTCCACGAGACGATCGTCGAACGTGCTGTCTGGGCATGTCACGCCCGTGACCAAGGTGTCACGCCCGTGACTATGGGCGTGACCCCATCGACGATCGTCTATCGCCGTGAGACGATCGTCGACCTTGCGGCCCGGGCATGTCACGCCCGTGACATGGGTGTCACGCCCGTGACCTAGGGCGTGACCAGCCTTCGACGATGGTCGATCTCAATTCGACGATCGTCGGCCTCGAAATTTGCCGTTCGGGCATGTCACGCCCGTGACCTAGAGGTCACGCCCGTGACTGAGGGCGTGACTAGCCTTCGACGATCGTCGATCTCAATTCGACGATCGTCGACCCAAAATCTGCCGTTCGGGCCTGTCACGCCCGTGACCCAAGGTGTCACGCCCGTGACCGTCCATCGACGATCGTCGATCTCAGTTCGACGATCGTCGAACCCAGAATTGGCTATCCGGGCCTGTCACGCCCGTGACCTATGTGTCACGCCCGTGACATTGGCCGAAACGACGGTTCAGGCCCGAAATTATTCTAACACGCGTGGTAATAAATGCTGGTGTGGGAAGTTACACCATGAGTAACTTCCGGCCGTTTTCCTTCTATAATTATATAATAAATGAGGAAAAGGTGGTCCAATAGAAAACCGCCAGCTGGACACACCTGTTCAGTTTCCACCGTTTCTTATCCCTTCACCGTAACCGAAACGTTAAGGGGAGGAGTCTTCATGGCCATAATGGTTTTACCTATTCACCTTCCCACTTCCTGATTTATAAAAGCCCACCTGGACAAGAGGAGAAGGTTACACGCTCAAGTAATCGGATCAGACCTTTGTTCTTGCTGTAGGAGAAGTTCAGCAAACGCCACCACCGCGCCATGGCACCCGGTCGTTCTTCTCGCCTTCAAACCGCGAACAAGGTCCTCCTCTGCTCCTTCTCTTTCATGGGTAGATCTTAGGATTCTTAGAAAGGAGGTTCGCGCTCAACGGAGCCGGACCCGTCTCTCGTTTTCATGGAAAAACCATGAAAAAAAAGGTATTTTGAGTTCGCCGAAAACCGCCACCTCCGGCGGGCAAACCACCGCCGACCGCTAGCCATCGCCTCAACGGAGGTGGTGGTGGTGGTGGCTGGCCAGGGAAGTGATCGAACGGCCGGCGACGGACCACGGAATGCTTACAGGAAAAATGATTTTTCTGTGTCTGGTTTTCGGGTTCATGTAGAAGATGAATAGTAGAAATAATTTTATAATATATAGATTATTATATATTACATATGGAAAAATAGATTATTTGGATATATGTTGAGGCTGCGAAACGAGGCACGTAGAGGCCGTTTTAGGAAAAATGACCAGACACAAAAGTTGTAGCCCTCGGGGTCTACTTTAATTTAAAATTGATTTTATTCAATTTGGGTGAGTGGTTTGAACACAGCACTCATTTTGGTGGGATCAAGACCTAGGCTAACCAGAAATTAAAATGGTTGCCCACGGTTCATAACATGTCCAAATGACTTGAAATTTGGACTGGAAGTCTATAATATGTATATCGAGAGGCTGTCCAAAAATGAGAATTTTTGGAGAACTTTTGCCTAAAGTTTTTGTAAAAATTTAATAAACAATATAAAGTTAATTAGGAGATGAAATTAAGTCCAAACTCCCCTAAATTTTGGGTGGTGGTCCCTAGCAGCAATATTAAGATCTGTACAAAATTTCACCTCGATTGGTCGAGTTTTGAATAGGGAAGTATCAAGTCCTAGATAGGTCTTGGTGAGGGGTACTTTGGGGAAAAGTACGATTGGAGATGGAGTGGACAAATCTCCTCGAAAGAGGCTGAAGTTGTTGGCCACTGATTTGTTGAGTCTATGTCTACCCTCTTGGGTAATATGGTGTGGCTTAGGGTGGATTTTACCCTAAGAGATTGGCTCAAATCCAACGGGTGGGAGTTTGAGGTTTGTGAAGGACATAGGAGCAAAAGCTCTTGTATGCCCTTGAAATTTGGAGGAGAGGGGGATGATATGATGAAAACCCTCTGGTTGAAATAGTGAAGGAATTGGAGGTAGTTAGGTACCTCGAAAGTTGAGATGTCGGATTAGGATAAAAATGTAATTTAGTTATTTTAAGCACTAAATCTAATCCAAAAATTGTGAAACTCGGGAGGAGGGAGTTTTAGGATGTTTTAGACTTAAAGTAAATCTTCTGGAATTTTATGATTAATAAATGTTATACTTCATGTGTTAAAGGAATAATTGCCCGATTTATTGTTTCAATTATTTGGAGATTTTAAATTAATTATAATCAGTTGAAATTCTGGATTTAGACCTTGATTAGTAGCACAATGATCCCTGGAGTTTTATAGAATTTTATGTTGAGTAAATCTAGTACCTTATTCACAGATGATAGAAAGGGCTTCTATGTTTAAAATTTAATTATGGATAAAATACTTGCTGGAAAATTATGAAACTTAACCAGTGCTAATTTTAGGCTTTTATCTGCATGTCATGAATTATTCATAATTTTTGGAAGAATATTTTCTGTACTTGCTTCATAAACAATAGAAGTTAGAGATTATTTCTAAAATAGTTTTCATGCCTTTCTGATGATAGAAAAATTATGATACTTAGGATTTAACCTATTGAGATAACCTAGTATTTATCATAAAATTGCTGGACATCTTGCATGAGAACTTAGGGTAGTTCATGTTCAAACCGGTAGTCCTTGGATTTTCGAGGAATTTAATTAAATGCCAAATAAATTAGGAAAATTTCCATTTTCTGGATTTAGGTCATTTATGTCATGGTAAGTCTCCAGTAAATAATTTAGGGCATTTGGATGAGTAATGTATCATTTCATAACCGGTTCGACATGTAGCCTAGGTCGGTCTGCATTTAGTAAATTGTGAAATGCAATAGGACATGATCTGAGGAAGATATAAAGAGTAGTGAGTAGTGGTGATAGTTAGAGTTAAGAGGTGCTCGGGTTTGGCGAAAGATCGCTTTTCCCGAAGAGTGGAAGGTTTAAAAATCACCCTAGGATAGTCTATCGTAATATGAGAAGGGAATCGGGCTAAGGGAAAACAACCAATAACAATAAGTGCCTTGCGAAAGGGAACTTCGGGCCGTAATGCCGCCGTCTTGGTTCCTAGTGCCCCTTGAGAGCCCTTCACGGGGTATACCGGGGGCAGTCCTGGGCTAACGTAAACTGTAATAATAAACTAGCAAGAGTAACTTAGTAACTAGGTTTGCACTTTTCACAAACACTGTTGGCACATGAAGATTGATGTGAGCTTCGGCTCGGGTGATTTGGAAACGGACGTTTGGGTCCGGGGAGCTTCGGCTCAGTTGTTCTGGAGACGGACGGGATGGTCCGGGGAGCTTCGGCTTGGTTGGTTGGAGACGGACGTTTGGTCCGGGGAGCTTCGGCTCGGTTCTGTGTGAGTTGCACTTGCATGTTTCATCATACCCACTAGCATGTCATAGCATAATCGATTCATTTAACCCTGACACCTAAAGTATAAGTGGTATGGGACGCTTATACATTAGGACCTGCAAAACGACCCCTTGGTCTATAAGCTTGTGTGGGCAAGTTTATAAATCAAAGGTTAATCTCAATATATAACAACCATTGCTGTTTGATAACCGACACCCCAACGTATAAGTGGTATGGGACACTCTATACGATGGGAGCCTTGCAAAAGATCCCTTTTGCTTATGTGTTCTCACATAAGTGAAGGTTTAAATTCATATAATTGCTTTTCTTACTGCTAGACCTATTATAACAATTTATTAACTGCTCACCTAATACAACTTGCTAGATTAGTTTCCGCTGCCATCTGTTTCATGTTTAATCTCTACCTTCATGTCCTTCCCTTTCTTCCTCTCCGTTCGATACCTAGGAGCCATGGGGGAAGGGGTAGGGGATGATAGGGCTTAGTCTTTATGACTAACGGTTTTCGAACCGCATCATTTAGGAGATCGTGGAGCCCAGCATGGAGGAGCAGCCCCAGAGATTGGTGTGCCTAGAGATGGGGCAGTCTAGCTCCGGAGTTCACACAGCCGGGACCGTGAGTCTCGACCCTGAGTAGTTTCTTGTGTTTGCTTCCGCATGAGTGATATTGTAGTGAGGACTCTGATGTACAGGGCTTATGCCCTTATTTCTAGTTTTACATTATGCTGCACTCTGATGTTTCTGTGGACACTCCCTTCGTGGAGCTTTATTATATATATGTGATTTTATTAATGTGGACTGCATTGCTCTTACTTCTTATATTGTGCTACCTTTCTGTGATCGAAATGGCCGGCGGAATCGGCGCCTTGTGGTGATGACCCTTCAGGACGTGAAGGTGTCTCCGCAAAGCGGCGATTCTGGGCCTAAGACCCCGGTGGTTGAAAAAGAAAAAAAAAGGGGGGTCTTACACCTTGCCCCTCAGAGAAAGCATGGTCATGCTGCGCCATAATTCCTGGTGGTGAAACCATATTAGGAATAACCTGCTCTGATACCACTTGTAGGATCTTGTGGCGCCCTTAGAGGGGGGGGGGGGGGGTGAATAAGGGCTCTTTAAAATTTTAACAAGCTTTTTGTAAAATACAAAATTTGAAGTAAAGTTTGAGACACACCAATGAAATGAAAAACAAGATTATATTTCTCCAAAATATGTATGTAAAATGATTCCAATAAAGCTTGAAATCAAGGCTTACAACGATAATAGTTCTTAGCTTTTTCACCGAACCTTCTCCCAAGGACCGGTAGGCTATAGTCAATATCTCCCTAGATATGGCTACTAGCCTCCCCCTAAATCAAACCTATGATCTAGACGTTGCTCACAAGGCAGCGATTTACTCCTAAGCCTCACAAGGACCTAGACACCACACACAAGACGGTGATTTGCCCCTAAGCCACACACAGACTTAGACACCACACACAAGGTGGTGATTTTCCCTTCACAATTACAAAGATAAAAAGTGAATATGAAAGTACAATAGTAAAACTTAAAAACTCCCTCAAAATAATGAGCTCTAAAGATGATGGTGGACCGATGAGAAGATTTCCAATCTTGAACGCACGGTCGTATCTTCTTCGCTCTTGAGATTTCAATGGACCAAAGGAGTTCGTCTGGAAACGGAGATGAAGGCTCTTAAAATTCTCTGGGAAAACTAAAGCTCTGCACAATCAATCAATTCCCTGAAATTTGGCCGCATATATATCTTTATGCTATCGCCGGCGTTAACGTTAACGCCCCGCGATAGTGATAACTCTCCGTTGCTTGACACGTGGCACACGTCGCGCGGACTTTCAGATCTGAGCGGAGAACGTGACGATCGTGGGATATCGCTCGGCGATATCGGTATCGCCTAGCGATATCGTTCAACCGTGACATCGTGTGCGGCATCATGTGGTTCAAAGCTGACATCAGCAGTAACTGTCCATGTTATCGCCCGCGGTAGCGTTATCGCCAGCGATAGTGTGACTTTCCATTTCTTCAATGTTATGCTCAGCCATTCCTTAGTACTTAAAAAACCTGTTATCCCTGCACATTTAAAATACATACCAAGATCAAATACATCCGGGATTTGTTATTCTCAAACTAAGAAGTGCGGAACGCATGCTCCAACAGAATTAAGTATATATTTGATGCTATTATCTAGTTGAGTGCTTGTAGGTCGCTATTGCTATTGGATGACCAATATCAGTTTAGAATGAGCCACTTAACACAGGACCATGCAATGTAATTCCTCATTATGTGATCCATGGTGTTGACTCATGTATAACCTCTCTATTGGGATGCACTTCATTTTCAAGTACTAAAGTATGGAAGAAAGGAAGGGTTGCTAGTCTTTGAACCAAGAAGAAAAGAAATTTTTATAAAATTACCCAAGTGTATTTTTCGAATAGAAGAATGCTTTTTGAAAGGTCTAGATAAATTTTTCGAGAAAGTAGAACAGTTCTCGAGAAACATAAAGATTTTTGAAAAAACTCTCAAAAACTTCTAAGATCTCCTATTTGAGAAATGCCGTGTAGATTTCACGAAAAACCAAATTCGTTTTTCAAGAAAGAAATATTGTTTTCGAAAAATCAGATTCATTCTTCGAGAAAGAAAAGTTATTTTCGAAAAGTCAAATTCATTTTTTGAAAAACCAGTTCCTCAGTTCAAAGAAATTTTGCGCAAAGTCTTTTTCAAAAAGGCTACGCCATTTCTCGAGAAAACAAACTCTTTTCGAAAAATCATTACTCCTTTTGAAGAATGTAGTTGTAGAAAATTTATTTTCAAATTCGTCGGATAGGATTTCATTTCAATATTAATTGTTCATGATTGGTCCACGTTGATGATACCTTAATGATTTCAGACCGTTAGTAAATGTCCTATATAAAGTCTTCTCAAAGATTTTGTTGGTCCTAACCATCCTGACTATGTTTATTTGTTATTTAAAGCTCCATATGGTTAAAACAAACTCCATGAGCTAGGTATGAAACGCTGTCTAACTTTCTTCTTGAGAACAAGTTCACAAGGGGAAAGATAGAAAAGACATTATTTCTTAGGGAAGTAAAAGGCATGATTTTGATATAGTGCTATCTTTGGCTCTACTGATGACAACCTTTGTAAGAAGTTTTCCAAACTTATGCAAGGGAAGTTTGAAATGAGCAGTATGGATGAGCTGAAGTATTTCTAAGGACATCAGATGAAACAATCTGAAGATGGAATTTTCATCTCTCAGATGAAGTTCACAAAGGAGTTGGTTACAAAATTCAGAATGGAGAATGCAACCTTTTGAGGACTCCAATGGGTTTAGCTATGTCTCTAGACAAGGACGAGAAAGGGAAACTTTTCGATGAAACCATGTACATAAGCATAATTGGATCTTTGATCTATCTTACTGCTAGCAGGCCTGACATAATATTTTCAACATGTGTGTGTGCTAGATATCAGGTGAACTCTAAGGAATTTCACTACTCCACTACAAAGAGGATTTTTAGATACCTTAAGGGAACACACAATCTTGGCTTATGGTACACAAAAAATAATTATCGAGAACTAATTAGATTTTAAGATTCAGACTTTGTAAGTAGCAAAGACGACAAAAAGAGCAATTTCGGGACATGCCAATTCCTTGGAAGATGGCTCATATCTTGGAGTAGCAAGAAACATAATTGTGTTGCAATGTAAAAATCTGAGTCAGAATATAATTCTACACGCAGTTGTTGTGCACAACTTCTCTAAATAATGAATTAGTTTGAATACTATAACTTGAAATTCAGGGAAATTCCTATGTTTTGTGACTCCTCCAACGCTATAGCAATCGCCAACAATCCAGTTTATCACAGCTGGATGAAGCATAACAAATTGAGATATCATTTCATTCGAGAGCACATGGAGAATGGGGACATCAACCTCCAGTATGTTCCTACAGATAGGCAAGTTGCAGATATTTTCATAAAGCCGCTATACAAGAGCAAGTTCTCCTTCTTCAAGACAGAACATGGTATGCTAAACATGGAGTCCTGAAAAATTCACAGTTCAAGTCAAGGAAGGATTCTGCATCAGCCCCTCAGAAAATTCTAAGTAAAATTCTTACTCAGCAAACTTTCAGAAAAATTCAGGCTCATTTATGGATTTCTCGAAAAACTACTAGCTTTCTCGAAAAGACTTATGGATTTCTTGAAAAACTACTGGCCTTCTTGAAAAACTTCATGAACTTCTCGAAAAATCACTTGGATTTCTCGAAAAATTATGGGACTTCTCGGAAAATTTTTGTATACTTTTCGAGAAATTCCATACCTTTTGAAAAAACAATGTTGATTTTTCAAAAAACATCCCAATTCAGTTGCCGAAATTTTTGAGAATTCGAACCGCCATTTCAGGTATTCTTACCCTTATTTTTTTTCAAAATTTCTAATTGTATATATAAATAGGGTAGTCTATAGAATATCCAAAATCCGAAATTTCAAAAACAGGGCTTCTGACGAACGACGATTCAGTTCCGCTACAGTTCCGCGGTTCTTCCCTAAAAATCCATTATTCCTCTTCGACATGTCAGAAATATCTCATTCTATGTAATCCATGGCTCCTAATGCGAAGATAGGGTTCATCAGTGAGTTAGTTTGCTCCGGAATCGCCGAACTTTTTGATGATTTCTGAAATGTTATTCATCTCCTTGAATCCGTCGGCCTCACTTTCATTTTAGAGAAACCTTGCAAAGTATTGATTCAAGATATCGAAGAGTGCTTCAGAAATGCAAAGATTAAGAGAAGTGGGAAGTCATTGAAAAGCTCAGTCAGGAATGTGAAGATCAATATCAAGCCTTACTTCTTAACAAAGCTTCTATAATTGCCCTCAATTGACGAGGAAGACTTCTTGGAATAAGCCGACTACTCTAGAGCTATATCCTTTTATGGTCTCTCTCTATCCACAACTTCCATTTGAAGACCGTATATGAATGTTTAAAGCAAGCTTCTGGCTGATATTCTAGGCAAAGTCCTACTTTGAAAAACTCACTCCATTGGATATATGTCCTCAGATTTCTTCGACACGATGACAATAGTAATTTGTCGAAAGAGATTCCAATGGGGACAAATGCTCTTTAACAAGATTAAGGAATGTATAAAGTCACCCAGTTATGCCAGGATCATCAATTTTTTTCTCAATCAAGTCCACCCAGAAATCTTTGACTTGTCCAAAGGTGTGTATGTTCACATCCTGAAGAAAGTCACTCTCGCTTCCATAAAAAGATGGGAGATAAGAGTTCAAAGGCAAAGGAAAGCTCTAGAAGTTCCAAGCCCTATTGTTGATGAGGACAGGACTCCATATCCCCTTCACACTGAATTAGTTGGCACATCTGGAGCAGACGTTGAGGGGTAGCCTTCTCTTTCAGTTACTAATGAAGTTCAGCCAACTAAGGTCGAAGAACCAGTGGTAATGCCTGATGTTCCAAAGAACACTCCTATTGATGATATAATTGTTAAAAAGAGCACCTCTATGCATGATGGTGGCTCATATATGAATGTTGATTCTTCCTCTGTTCAGGAAAATCTCACAGATGCTCAAGTAGATGCCCGAGTCTCCTCTACTGAAGCTGACATTGACAAAATGATAGAAGAACTCAATTCAGATGATCCCCTATTCCAGTCTGATGAAAAATCTCCTCAAAAGTCTCTTGTAGAGATTCTTGAAGATATCCCTGCAGAAACTCCAGAAAATTCTCAGGCCCAGAAACACATTGAGGGAGAGAATGTTTATTTGCTCCTTGATGTGGAGGACATTTTCTCAAAAGCATCAGAAGCTCCTATCAAAAGCATAGATTTCTCTTTACCCATCATTCTGGGAGAGGAAGAGGATGTAATAACTTCTCGCCAAAAGGCCAAAGTTTAGTTATCATGGAATAAATTCCTATCTGGATAGTTCCATCTCTATATCCTCCTTCTCCTCTAGTTATAGTAATACCTAATGATACCCTCTAGTATCAAAGTAATCTCTTTGCTTACAATGCAAAGAGATTACTTTGATAAGTCTCTCAAAGAGGTTACTGATAAAGTATCTACTCTAGAGAAAGAGATGAGTAAAGGCTTTGCTAAAATTAAAAGTAATACTGATGAACTGAAACGACTATTCAAGATTGGTGGAAAGGCTTTGGACCATACTATCACTAGTATTGGTGAAGTTATGAATCAATCAGTCACTCTTGCAAAAAATCAGATCCAATTGGAAAAGAAAGCTCAAGAACACAACTTCAAGACTTGTGAAGAAGTTAAAAAATACAAGGAAGATGTCATAGGAACTCTAACTATAGAAGTCAGAAAGGGGGAGGAAAAAGTAAAATAATATCTAACAAAATCTGGTGCACAGATGAAGGATCAATGGGATGCTAAACTGAAAGAGATCAGTACATATGTAGAGATATAGATTAATGCTGTAAAGTTTCACACTTATGATATTGTTGTATGGATGCATAATCAGATCTTCCCAGACTTTCAAGTCAATCCAAATGAGGCTCCACCTCCTCATCTTAATCCAACTATCCAGATGCCTACATTCTCTCCTAGACCTGAACAGTTTGAAGCTCCTCCAGTACATTACTCTCATGTTTGGACTTCAGACCAGCCAGAGATTCCTCAGAAACAACCTCCAGAGATACCAGTACTTAAGAAAAGAAAATATGGTGATGGTGCCTCTACTAGCCGATCCATTCAAAGTCAAGAAGATGATAAAAAAAGAGAACAAGAAATGGTTGAAGTGTGGAGCCCGACCTCAAAGTATATCATTCTAGACACTCTAAGGTTGGTTGTGGAACTCAATGGAAATAGGGATGACTAGTACAGCTATAAGGAATGGAAACAATATGAAACCTCTATGACCAAAAGAATGCTTCATGAAAATGTACATGATAGTAACAATCTGAATTCTCCTCGGCCTCCTAAGCACTATCCCAAGCCCTACAGCTACCTAAAAAGACAACAAGAGAAGAAAGAACGACTACATCGGCAACAATATAAGTGATTCATGATTTTTAGTGCTGTAAAATGTTGTGGACCTGAACTCTTCTATGGACAAACTTTTTATATATATATTTTTGAATTTTGATGATATATTTTTTCTCAATTATCATTGCAATTTCTATTGTGTTTGTTAGTAAATTCTTTTAATTATCTTGATATAATTCACCTTAGTGTAGAGGGTTCTGACTTCTACAAATATGGGGAGATTATTGGGTATTGTATCCATAATAACCCAGATTTGTGTGAAGTCACTCTTGAACTAAGATGAATTAAGTATGTATTTGATGTTATTCTCTAGTTGAGTGTTTACAGGTCATTATTGCTAAGTGTAGACCAATATCAGTTTACAATGAGTCACATAACATAGGACCATGCCATATAATTCTTCATTGTGTGATCCACGGTATTCACTATTATGTAACCTCTCTATTAGGATGCACTTTATTTTAGAGTACTAAAGCATGGAAGAAAGGAAGGTTTGCTGGTCTTTGAACAAAGAAGAAAAGAAATTTTTCTGAAATTTCCCAAGTCCATTTTTCGAAAAGAAGAATGCTTTTCGAAAGGTCTAGATAAATTTTTCGAGAAAATAGAACTGTTCTCGAGAAACATAAAGACTTTTCAAAAACTCTCAAAAACTTTTAAGATCTCTTCTTTAAGAAATGCCGTGTAGATTTCACGAAAAACCAAATACGTTTTTCGAGAAGAAATTTTGTCTTCAAAAAATCAGATTCATTCTTCGAGAAAGCAAAGATATTTTTGAAAAGTCAAATTCATTTTTCGAAAAACAAGTTCCTAAGTTCAAAGAAATTTAGAGCAAAGTCTTTTTCGAAAAGGCTATGCCATTTCTATTGAAAACAAACTCTCTTCGAAAAATCATAACTCATTTCAAAAAATGAAGTTACAGAAAATTTATTTTCATATTCGTCTAACAGGATTTCATTTCAATCATAATTATTCAATATTGGTCCACGTGGATCAACTTTAATGATTTCAGACCGTTAGTAAATGTCCTATATAAAGTTTTTATCAAAGATTCGCTAACCCTACTACTAGTAATTACCGAAACCGGAATCGCCACAAGTTCTAGATCGGGAAAAGCCGTACGCCGCCATCGTCATTCTTCTATGACACTTCTTCCTCGATCCAGCGAATCAATAGAAGAAAAGATTCGACAGATCACAGATTTAAGTTTTTTCAATCATTCATTTGATCGTGTCGGATCCTTAGAATTTCAGATCGTGTTCTCTTAAGATTTCTTCCTCAACATCTTCAACAAGAATTTCAGTTCTCAAGAGGGAAGAACTTTGAAGATTTTAGATATGGAAGTATAATTTTTATTATAATTGTAAAAAATTTCAACTCTTGTAGGAGCTTTGTCTCTGAGTTTGCAGGAAGATTATTCTTCCGAGTATAGATCTCATTTTTGGGGATCAAGCTTGTAGGAGTGTTTGATCTCCGAGTTGTAGGAGCGCTACTTTGAGGTGTAGGATTATTTCAATCCGAGATTTAGTGAAGTAGCCAAGGCTAGAGGTGGTTCTAGATTTATAAGGTGGAAAGTGGACGTACCCAACATTGGGGAACCACTATAATTCCTTTTGTCGTTTGGATTGTGCTTGATTGCTTTCTGTGTACCATGTGACAAATGAGCGAGAAAAGAGCGAGAAGACAACAAGATACTTTCAGTAATGGATAAGTTTCCTCTGATACCATGTGAGAAATGAGCGAGAAGACGACAAAGTAAATAAATCGTAAATTTTATTACTCCAAAAAGATAAATAATACATAGTTACGCCCCCATATTTATATGAAACGGGGGAGATGAGATAATATAATAAGAGATGTGGGACTAAATAAGTATCCACCAATTGTATCCGCCTGACCGCCAGCTAACCACCAGATCGCTCTTGCTAACCACCAGTATGCCAGACTGCCATCATGTTGTCTGTTCGAAGCAGCGGTTACTATCCTTTCTGTTCTGTGACTAACCTCCAAACCGCTACTACGGTAAGCCACCAGACCGTAGTTGCGGGAAGCCCTAAGACCGCAACTACCAAGATAAGCACCCAGACCAGTCCATTGGACAATCCTCCAGATTGCATAACTAGCTTCCATACTGACTATAGCAGTAAACCACCAAACCATAGATGCGGGAAGCCCTCAGACTGCATCAGCTGGGATTTTCTTCCAGAGAAGAAGACTGCCTGGACTAACTACCAGATAGCCTGACCTGCTAGCCGCCTGACAAGAGTTCCTATCTGCCATGCTTTAACGCAAACTTATAAGTTAAGGTTTCAAGAAATTTAACTTATCATATAAAAGAACTCATATTAATTTATATGATAAGGGTCTGCAGTATGAATGTCCTAAGTATGTATATATGTTATGATGTGTTAAAAATGCTATGATTCATGCAAGTGCAACTCACACACACGACTCTCTGATCACAAACCTTTAGTTCCCACTTTATGGAGTTAGTTAAACTCTCTTGTATCACCATTGTGGCTACGGCTGTAGTGGAGCGGGCATCTCCACTCTTAGGAGGGTATACATACTACCAAGCCTAGAGCTTTCGTACGCATTTGTATACGTCATAGGTTTACTCTAGAGTCTCTACGTACTATTTGCTAGCTATCCCACCAGTCTTGTTAGTTGAGTGTATGTTTTTGAGGATCATCCTCCAGACCGTAGTATAAATAATCTACTGGCCCCTCAAACCCTCACACCTCGCTAGAGTCACCGTACTGCCATCAGTGTGCTGACTGGTCAAGTACCGCAGGACCCACCACTAATATATTTCTATGCACATGCAAATTATTTCAACCCGAGCCTCCAACTCGCAGGACCAACCCATCCTGATGTAATTCTCCTAAGCCCACAGCCCGCTAGACTAACCCGCCATGTATCCCTCCAACCCTACATGGGTGAGATTGCTATAAAGCTCTCGAGCCTCCAGCTCGAAGGACTTACCCGTCCTTTATCCCTCCAACCCTATACGGGTGAGATTATTACATTGTTCCTTCAACCTATCTTATTAATCTACTCTTGTCTAACTTTAATTGTACTTAGAGGCTTAGGGTTAATCTTAGACATAACGAGGTCTACTAGATGAAGGACTCGCAGTTGTACTAAGGAATACGATAGGCTGAGTCCCAAATCACCCTTTCCAGGACACTTACTATTATTGGTTTCTACCCCCTATTAATTATTGGAGCTTGAGGAGACCGAGTGATCTTATGTCTAACCGCAATGATCTGTTTCTATCAGCAGTCAAGCGGTTTGGCTTATTGGTCTGATATTGATCCACAACTAGCGGTCCGAAGGACATCAGTAGTGGTAGTCTAAGGGATAGTCGTAGTAGTGTCCTGGGTACTAGCCGCTGTAGTAGTCTGGCAGGAAGCCGCAGCAGTAGTATGGTTATTAACTGTAGCAGCGGTCTAGATGTTAGTCGTAGTAGTTTGGATGAAGACGCAGTAGTGGATAGATGGTTAACCATAACTGCAGTATGGATGCAACCCGTACTTGCGCTCTGATGGCTTGCAGCAGCTGGGGTTTGATTATTAGCCGCAACTGTGGTCTGGTGGCAACCCGCAGTTACGGTCTGGCAGTCTGATCCAGCGGTCCTCCCTAGCTGTGTGATGGCTTTCTTTGGTTGCCTCTGGGTGTACAGTTATTTTTTGTATAGTGTCTTGTTTGACCATATCAAACCGCATAAGCCGTCCGACTTATATTTAGTCCCATCTCGATTGTTGCATTCTCTCATCCCTCCCCCGATTTTCTATAAATAAGGGGGCATAACTATGTAATGATTATCTTTTTGGAGCAATTAATTTTTTGGTTTATTTAGCTCTTTTTCACAAGGCATCAGAGCCAACCGAGATCCTTTGCTCCTTTTCTCCAAATAGAGAGTGCTTTGTTTGTTTAAGCATGCGGACTCTTCTTCCAGCTTCTTCTCTTTCTCCTCTCTTTCTTCTCCTTCTTTGCGACTTCTTATTTTTCGCGCGACTTCTTTTCTTGTTTGTCCAACTTCTTTGTTGTTGTCATGCTTCGGCTTCACCTCTTCTTTGTTTATTCCAGCTGCGACTTATTAGGACACTGCGGCTTCTCTAACCATTGTGGGGTCCACATCTTGGTCACAGACACTTCTGTTACCGCTGGTGTAATGTCCTTATTTGCGCTTGGGCCCTCGTGTGCACTTTTAAGTCAGGAGAGCTTACTTGGGCTCAGGGAGTGCTGGCAGCTAGGCTTACACTTATGTAAGGGAGGAGAAGTTGCTCTAGAGTAGGACATGGGTAGTGATACGGGCGTGTCTATACTCGTGTGGTAATCTTGTTACTTTGCGTCTTCTTTGTGTAATTTCAAGAGAATGATACGGGTAGTGACACAGGCATGTCCATACCCATGTGGCTCTCTGGTAACGTTACAGAATCCTTGTTGTGTTTCCCAAGTAGGACATAGGTAGTGACATGGGCGTGTCCCTACCCGTGTGTGACTATTCATAGAGTAGAGATCGACTAACACCATCGACCGTGTTTCCCGAGCAGGACACGGGTAGTTATACGGGTAGTGACACAGGCATGTCCCTACCTGTATTTGTGTGTTTGTCAAGCAGAGCTCGATAAACATCATCGACTGTGTTCCTCCTGAGCAGGACACGGGTAGTGACACGGGCGTGTCCCTACCCATGTGTGGGCAAGCAATAGTTCGACGCTTCGTCAAGAGGAGCTCGATGAATCATCGACCACATTCCTCCCGAGCAGGACACAGGTAGTGACACGGGCGTGTCCCCACCCATGTGTGTGTATTCATCGAGCAGAGCTTGACTAACATCATTTACCACGTTCCTCCCGAGCAAGACACGGGTAGTGATACGGGCGTGTCCATACCGTGTAGTTCAATTTCGGGTCTTGGCGAATTTTCTGGCCGCGTCATTTCGAAGGGACTCATTTACTGAGTTGATTGGCGGTTCAATGATAGACCGACATGTGGCTATGCAGTTACCCAACTTCCAACATAAAAATGGGAGAAAACCCTAGCCATTTCTAGTTTTCCTTCCAAGCCAACGCTGTAAGAAACTGCTGGAGGGGAAGAAGGTGCTGGAGCCGATCTTCTTCCTGTGAAGAACTAACATTGACCGAGGAGACGAAGATGCCGCCAAGAAGGGTGACAAGATCCATGGCAGGAAATTGTAGACACGCTGGAAACGATGTGAGCTTCCTGCCCTCTCCCTTGGTGCTAGATCTTTAGTTATTTCTAAGAGAGATATCGACTCAAAAGTGTCTTGATTTGTGAGAAGATGGTTTCTAGGAAAAGGCCATGCTAGGACTTGTGTCCTAGGAATTAGATTCTTCAACCTTTCCCTCAATTTGAATGCAGTTTATGGACTGGTTTCGTGAAGAGAAGTGGCCTTATGAGGGTAATAAGTGAGGATAAATTCTGGATGTCATTTGAAAGTTTGGTTGAAAAAAGAAGACGAACTGATGTCGTCCGATCTGCTTTAAGATGCGCGCAAAAATCTGTTTTCTGTCCGCAGAAACCTTCAAGACCATTTTCAGACTTGATGCGGCCAGATCAGGGCTTTTGACTAAACACGAAAGTCGCAGCCCTTGGAAATTCCTTTCCAACGAGTGGTTAAACATCTTCACTGGATTCCTATAGCCTCGGGAATCCCCATTTGAAGTTGCTGTATAGTAATCATTCCTGAACATGTAATTCTTGTGTTTGTTTTCTATCGGCTTTGGGTTGGTAGAGAGATTTTAGTTGATTAACGTTAATGTTTTGTTAAGATGTAGTCTATAAGTGGTTGTGATAAATCATGTTAAAAACATTTTTTGGATAGATCCCTAATGAGCAAATGATGTAGAAGAGTGTACTTGATCGAGGTGATGTGGTGGAGGTTAGAGAACGAATGGATTAATGAGTTGGTATGGAAGGAATGATTTAAATATGTGAAATATTAAGGACGTTCTTGATAGTGGTGATGTGTTAACTAATGATCAGTTTGGCTTGAATATGCTGAATATAATTGTTAATGACTGTTACGAACAAATGGTTGTGGTCTTAGATGATGGATGTGCGATGTAACCTTACATAGATAATGAACCCTTAAGTACCTTGGGGCACGGGGTTGTAAAAGGGTGTAAGTGAGGGGTTTGACCACGCTGCTTTGGTAATGTTTAGAAGAGACGTAAGTGGACGGTTGGGCTTTGTCCTCGGTGTTTATGCTCGAGGCTCCTTCTGTGCCACGATGATGTGAAATTGTATGAAGTGTGAGTCGACACGCGGTGTCGTAATCCTAGGTTATAGATAGTGTGGCAGGTCTATTAGATCGGCAGTCGTCACACCGACGAGAGTTCACAGATAGACTTTGGGCGGTTGGGCTTGGTACTCGGTGCTCATTCCCGGGGCTACTTTCGTGCCAAGTAGATAGTTGGGCTTGCTCCTTGTTCTTTTTTCGAGGCTCCTTCTGGGTCACAATATGCGCTAGTTCGGGGCTTGTTTCTCGTCGCACATCTACCCGAGACTCCCGCTGAGCCGTAGTAAGCGTGAGAGCTCGGCTGTTGTGTCCTTAGCATTGAGGCGTATGGAGGCCTAAGCTGGGTAGTCTGGATGCCCGCCTAGTAGTGGAAAAGACCGCTCTACTGTCACCTCCTGGCCACAATGGTTGACGCCTGAGAGGTTAGATTCCTGCTCGAAAAATTGGAAATACAAGTCTCTGTCGACATAGCAATTGCATGTGCGTGATCATGGGTGAGTCTTTGTATTGCATATATATCATTACAATACATTGCATAGCGGAAGATCCTTATCATATAAGTTTTTATGGGCACTCTCATACGATGAGTTAATTTGCTGATATGATCCTCAACTTATATATCTGTATGGGCATTCATATAAGTTGAGTTACTTTCTGTTATACCTATATTTTTATACTGCTGTAGATGGTTTAATTGCTAGAGTAGATGGTTTACTTATTTATTGTGCTGCTTATATACATTGATATTGTTCACTCTATACCACCTATTTGTACATTTGTTCTACTAATATATATGGTACCCTTGTTCCTTTCTCCGCCCGGTACCGAGGAGTCGCCGGGGGAGCGGATGTGATAGCCACTTTGTCATTATGACTAACTGTTGCTACGTCTTCCTTTTTAGGAGGAAACCCCGCAGTAAGAGCAGCCGCAGATTTTGTAGTAGGACAGCCAGGCCAAAACAACAGGGCCTGAAGGGACGGTGTCGTCGCTACCGTTAGTCACCGATGTGAGTTTGAGAGACCCTTGATGTAGCCCTTTGGGCAAGTTTTACCCGTACTCTGATATTTTAGAAGCATGTTGTAGCTTCTTTTTCTTGATGTACTTTTCAACTATTTTACTTAAGTGTGGATTGACTTCTATTTTATATTCTTGGTTGGGTTGGCATTGGTTATATTAGTTATAGCCGGCAGGATAGGCATCTTGTAGTACAAGTTAGCCCGAGTACTAGCACTACTACAAGACGGCTGTCCTGGGCATAAGACTCCCCTCGTGCCATGTTTTGTGTTCCGGGAGGGGGGTCTTACAAATGGTATCAGCTTGCTACGATCCTGTCCTAAAGAAGTCATTCAACAATGGTGCCACCCCCGTTCGATTACTCAGTTTGGGGACAAACTGACTTAGCGGAAGCAGTGGTGTGCCCATATGTAATTCACACTAAGTATGTCCAAGTTTGACCTTAAGATTAGCCAACCTGACCTTAGGTTTGTACTATACGTATAGATCTTAGTGCATAGTGAGCCAGTGGGGGGAAACCTCGCCCCATTCGTACCCACATAGTTTCAGCAATCGGAGTAAGATCATACGCTCACAGCTATCTTGGATGCATTTATATCCCAACAAGCCTTCGTACAACAAAAAGCTCCAGGTTCCAATTGGTTGACCACTCTCCGAGCTCTCTCCCCTCCTGCCTGCCTTGGGATAGAGTCGGCAGTGCGTACAGAGGAATGGCTCAACACCGTGCAAGAATTACTAGTGGGAATTAGATGTACGAACAATATGGTTGTGACCCTGGTAGTGACACTCCTAGAACTGAATGCCAAAAGGCGGTGGAAGTCCCTCATGGGCTCCACCTTTCAAGGGTGAGTTTATACGGAGATTAGCTGGAGCGAGTTCTCAGGAGCCTTTTTAGAGAACTTCATTCCCTCGTCTGCTCGAGATGAACTCGAAGAGAGATTTTTGCAGCTAAAGAGAGGATCGAAGTCGGTTACAGAGTATCAACAAGAGTTCCAACATCTCGCGAGATTTGCTGACACATAAGACTTGGATGATAAAGGATACGCTAAGCACTTCTATAAAGGGATGTGGGACCCCCCTGAGGCAAGCCCTTTTGTTTATAGCAGACTCCAGCTTGGCGAAAATAATTTACATTGCAAAGAGGCTAGAAGCAGACCACTTGGGAAGTGGTAAAAGACCTGTTGAGGGCGTGGTGGAAGTTTGCCCTAGCAATAGAAGGAGACATGACTACGGAGGAGGATGAGGACATCAGAGAGGTGGCAGTACATCAGAGAGGTTTGCCCTAGCACCCGGTTCCACAACCACCAGCATTGCCTCCACCTCCATAGCTTCAATAGTTTCAGCAACCCGAGGGCCGGATTGAGCGAGTGGGCTTCCAATGCAACCAAATGGGCCACATCCGATGATACTGTCCGCAGCTATTTAGGAATGCTCTTCTTGCTCTCCCTCCAGCAGCTCTGCAAGGGCAGGGACATATGCATGGTCGAGGACGAGGAACCCGAGGAGGAAACCCCGGGCCTGCTCAAAATCAGGTGTTTGCGCTAGACATGGCATATGAGCGGAACACTCAGGAGGTGATTGCAGGTATGTTATAGTTTGTTATCATATCTTCATTATTAACCTTACGTTGCATAAGATGTACTAGATGTAACACCCCAAAAAGACCCAAAAGACTCAACATGAAGTTTGAGTAGCAGGCTGGTTTACACGGCCTGGGACACGGGCGTGTCCCAGGGCGTGTCGGGTGTACACGGCCTGGGACACGGGCGTGTCCCAGGGCATGTTCGAATTATTTGGCGAAATTGGCCTATGCAAGTCAGAGCCGGACACGGCCTTGAACACAGCCGGGAACACGGGCGTGTCAGGCTGGACACGGGCGTGTCAGCTGCCGTGTTCCGACCCGTGTACTGGTTGCAGCTCGATGAAGCAGGAGACATGGGCGTGTCTCAAGTTCGACACGGGCGTGTCAGGTTCGACACGGGCGTGTCGATGCCCGTGTTGTTCAGTCGGTTCAAACTGTGTGTGCCGCTTAAAGGGTACACGGCCTGTGACACGGGCGTGTCACAGGCCGTGTCGGCCAAAAAATGGGTTTTTGGGAAAATCTTGGCCGTTCAGTTTTCTCTCTTTTGATCCAAGGGTTCAGGTGGTTTCTTGGGCTGGATTAAGTCGTGAGAGAAGAATGAAGAAGTCATTCTTCATTTGGCTTAAGGAAGAGAGAAAGAGAGAGGAAGAGAGGAAGAAGGAGGAGGAGAGCAAGCCACCGGCGGAGCTCCCGTGGTCCGATTCGTGATCCGAAGCCGGCGTTGTGACGGCAAGGCTGCTGCGGCTCTTTCTCACCGGCTAGTTTTCGATGGCACCGAAGAGATCGACAAGGGTAACGATCTCCCTCCTTGGACATGTGAAGTCCTTCTTTTCTGCATTGCATAGGGAAAACCCTTCCCCGCGAGTGTGCGGTGGGTTGTGGTGTCCCTTGGGGTAGATATGTGAAGTCCCCCTTGTTCGAGGCCGGAATTGGAGTACGGCTCTAGGCATGCTGTGTGAAGCCCATCTGGATGTAATCTGGATTGGTGATGCTTGTTTGCATATCGGAGAAGGCTCCGTGATTATGGCTTGTGATGCCTTGTTCCTACCTGTTGCTTGGTGCGGCAGGAAGTACTGGACGATGTCCAGGAAATGAAGAGGGTTGGATGCAACTCTTGTGGCCGTGTGTTGCCACTTTGTGAGTGGTTGAGCCGTTGGGCTGCAACTCGATGAAAAGGCAGATTGCCGAACAGGAAAGGTGAAACCGACCCGCGCCTATAAAAAGCCATGGATACTTCCGTATTCGAGGTGGCTCGGCGACTTGAGCAACGGGGGGTGGCTGATCGTACCTGCGTTAGGTCCGTCCGACTTGGAAGCCTGGTTATAGGTTTTGTTGGAGCGCCTAATGAGAGTCTTAGGCCCGCGCGCCGGAAAGACTAGAAATGCTCAAATACCGTGTAGACGGTGGTGTTGACCCTGGTATTCCGGTACACCGAAAATGTGCCCTGAGTGCACGGACTGTCGGGCCGGGTGACCGATGGTTGTGATGGCTTGAATGTGCCTGCGCGCACATAGTTGCTATTTGATGATGCCATGCTTGCAGGTAAAGAATGATCATGCCCCGAGAAAGGGGTAGGATTGTTATAATTGGGTTAGCTGAATGCTGACCGTTGCATTGTTTGCCACCGGTTGGGTGGATTGTTCTCGTGCAGGTGCTGGAGAGCCAAGTGGTAAATGATGGCTGAAGCCCTACTGCTGTTGCTGCTGCTGCTGCGGCTAGCCCTTGAAGGCTAAGCGAATGGCTTTGTTTTGTTTTCTCTTGTACTCATATATGGCCGGCCTGCGTGCCGAAGTTTGTAAAACATATTGTATGTACAGAGGAACTGTAAGGCCTTAAGGCCAAACACTTGTGGTTGTGTACATTCCGTGGTATTTATATATAAAGGTGGTTTTATATATTGGACATTCCGGTTGAGAGTTCAAAGTTGTAACTTAAAGCTTCCGCTAGAATGCTCTGAGTTAGGATTCGTATTTGGTTTGGTATTATCCTGTGACCTCACCGTCTGTTTGTGGCATATAGTGTGGGGCCCCGGTCGGACCTTCTACTATACGTCATTTAACGGATGGGGTCGTTACATTTTGGTATCAGCTTTTGTCGGTCTTCCTCTTTCGAATTCGTGGTCGAATTCTTTTGTGGGGTGGCGAGCACGTGTTTGTGCGACCTGCTGTAACGCTAATGAACTCTGGAATGTCCATTAAGGAATGTACAAAATCTTGTTTGAGGAATCTGCGCGTTCCTTTTTGTGTTGTTTTGCTTGCATACGTTCGCTAATGTGTGTCTTGTCCACCTATAGGTGACACGTAGTGGTGCTGGGCAGCCTGAGCCCCAGCGCTCTGATGAGAGTGCGGCACCAGCTGAGGTGCCCACACCTCCTCCATCTGCGGAAACTGTTCGCTTAGTGGCTGAGGCGCTATTTGCCATGATTCAGCCGACCGGGCAAGCGCAGCCGGCAGTAATGCCAGTTCGTGTTGATGTAAGACCCGAGCCGGTTGAGGCTGTAGATCCACGAGTAGCTGACCGACAGTTGAAGCAATTCATGAGCTTCAGTCCTCCTACGTTTGCGGAATGGGATCCCCAACGCAGGCGGAAGATTGGTTATCGTGTGTCAAGAGGATAATGACAGCGATCAGGGCGGAGGAAACTCTCAAGGTCACCTTAGCCACCTTCATGCTTGAAGGGGAGGCGCGGTTGTGGTGGGACGAGGTTGAGCTACACCATTTGGCAGGCAGGCAATTAACACAAGTGTCGATTGAGGAGTTCTCTCGAATATTTCTGGCGAAACATGTCCCAGCGGCGCAACGCATTGCTATGGAAAATGAGTTCCAACGGTTAAAGCAAGGGGAAGATAGTGTGGATATCTACTTGCACGAGTTAACCAGGTTGGACGATATGCGGGAACAATCTTCGCGGATGACCAAAGGAAAACGAATCGGTTCTATGAAGGATTGCGGGATGAGTTGCGATTCCTGCTTTCGAGTTCTGTGAGCCAAGGGTTTCAGGCGTTGGTTGATACTGCGTGCGCGTTGGAGAAGGACATGAGGCGAGTGCAAGGGAACAAGGGCTTGGTTGCGTCGAAGCCAGAGTTTCAAGCACCTCGCCCAAGCAAGTCGTTTTACCAGAAGAAAGGGGGCAAGAGGTCCAAGCCATCTGGGCAAGTGACTACGACCGTTGTGTCGGGAGCGACATCAAGGCCGGATGCTCGTACATGCTATAACTGTGGCCGGGTGGGGCATATTGCTCGTGACTGTCGGGTTGTGCAGCCCAAAGGGGACAAGAAGACGGGTGCGTCGTATGCTGAGAAGGGCAAAGCGGTGGTGGATTCCTCTGCTTCCCAGGCGCAGCCCCGAATCAATCAACTTGGCCAACAGGAAGCGATTAAGCAAAGTGACGTCGTCACAGGTACGAGTTGAGTTAGTTTACTTGCTGGTGCTTTTGGTTTTGGTTTTGTTTAGCTTGTGCATGATGTGTGTGTGCTGCAGGCTTTGTCCTGATTCGGAATAATTTAGCGAGAGCCCTGTTTGATACGGGTGCTTCGCATTCTTTTCTGTCTGAGGATTTCGTATCTCGCATTGGGGTACCAAGTCATGTGACGGTGGATAGTACAAGGGTGCTATTGCCGAATGGCTGTGTGATGCTTGCGGACAGGGCTTGCGATGTGGATGTGCAAATAGGAAGTCGGGATTTCGGTTTGAGTGCAGCTGTGCTACCGTTATCGGAGTTTGATGTGATCTTTGGTATGGACTGGCTCTCGGAGCAGCGTGCCTTTATTGATTGCAACTCCAAGGAGATTACACTGGGCCAGAATACCGGGCTTGTGACGAAGTTCGCTGGTATGCGAGGAGTTGGCGGAACGTTGTTGTCTGCACTCCAAATCGTCAATGCTGTTCGGAAGGGCGCGGAGTTATTCTTCACGCTAATTCAGGCTGTTGAGCCAAAGGCCAGTGTCGGTGAAGTGCCAGTTGTGTCAGAGTTTGCCGACGTGTTTCCTAAAGATCTTCCTGGGTTACCACCCCAGCGGGAGATTGACTTCTCTATTGCGTTGGTGCCAGGTGCGAAACCTGTGGCCCGCTCTCCATATCGCGTCGCGCCAAAAGAGATGGCTGAGTTGAAAGTCCAATTGCAAGAGTTGTTGGAGCAGGGATATATACGCCCAAGTATGTCACCTTGGAGCGCGCCTGTTCTCTTTGTGAAGAAGAAAGACGGTAGCTTACGGTTGTGTATTGACTACCGCGAGTTGAATAAGCTGACGGAGAAAAACAAATATCCGATTCCGAGGATTGATGACCTCTTTGATCAGCTGGCGGGATCAACGGTCTATTCCAAGTTGGATTTGAAATCGGGATATTATCAGCTAAGTATTCGGGAAGGTGACATTCCCAAGACGGCGTTTGGAACACGCTACGGTCATTATGAGTTCACGGTAATGCCGTTTGGCCTATGTAATGCGCCTTCGGTATTTATGGACCTAATGCATCGAACGTTCCGAGAGTATTTGGATTTGTTTGTTATTGTATTTATCGATGACATATTAGTATACTCTCAGTCGGAAGAGGATCACGCAAACCATTTGCGGTTGGTCTTGCATACCCTGCGGAGGAATAAGCTTTTTGCCAAGTTCTCAAAGTGTGAGTTCTGGCTCTCTTCAGTAGCCTTTTTAGGCCATGTGGTAAGCGGAGAGGGTATCGCGGTGGATCCGTTGAAGATAAGTGCCATCCGAGATTGGCCAGTGATGTCTTCAGTGGCCGAAGTCAGGAGCTTCCTTGGACTTGCGGGCTACTATAGACGGTTTGTGGAAAACTTCTCACGGATTGCTTTACCTCTCACCACGCTGACGAGAAAAGATCAAAAGTTCATTTGGACGCCGGAGTGCGCGCGAGCTTTTGAAGACTTGAAGAGTCGTTTGACCACGGCGCCTGTGTTGACATCGCCATGTGGTACCGATGGGTATGAGATCTATAGTGATGCATCTGGGAGCGGCTTAGGCTGCGTTCTTTTACAGTTTAGTAAAGTGATTGCTTATGGCTCGCGTCAGTTGAAAGTGCATGAGCGGAATTACCCCCGTCCATGATTTGGAGTTGGCGGCAGTAATCTTTGCGCTCAAGTTGTGGCGGCACTATCTATATGGCGTCAAAGTGGATATCTATACGGATCACAAGAGCCTAAAGTATTTGTTGGATCAGAAGGATCTGAATATGCGACAACGAAGATGGATGGAGTTCCTCGGGGACTACACCTTCGAGATTCACTATACTCCCGGGAAGGGAAATGTGGTCGCTGATGCTTTGAGTCGGACGACTCCGGTACGGGCAAGCTGGTTGCAGAGGCATGATCAGCGTTTGATCCAAGAATTGGAAGCATTGGAGATATCGTGTGTTGACAAGGGTGCGTCAACCGATGCATGTTTGAACTGGACGGAGGTGCAATATGACCTTACGGACAGAGTTCGGCGAGCAACGGAGCTTGATGAAAGTCTCCAGCGCTATGCTAAAGATGGGCCGGAGGACCAATTCTCTTGGGATAACGGGTTGTTACGGAGAAATGGTCGAGTGTGCGTCCCAAGTGTGGGTAAATTGAGGGAAGAGTTGATGTACGAAGCTCACTTTGCAAAGTACTCAGTTCACCCAGGGAGCACAAAGATGTACAGGGATATGAAAAAGCTGTTCTGGTGGCCCGGACTAAAGAAAGATGTCGCACGTTATGTGGCTGAATGCACTACCTGTGCGTTGGTGAAAGCAGAATGCCAGAAGCCTGGCGGGTTTCTGAAGTCGTTACCTATTCCGGAGTGGAAGTTCGACGATATTTCGATGGATTTCGTGCACGGGTTGCCGAGATCTCAACGCGGTCATGATTCAATCTGGGTGATTGTGGACCGGTTGACGAAAGTGGCGCACATCCTTCCAAACAGAAGAGACGATTCAGTGGAAACCTTGGCCAAGCTGTATGTGGAGCAGGTTGTTCGACTGCACGGTGTTCCTCGGAGCATCGTTAGTGACCGTGATGGGCGGTTCACATCGAATGATTGGCGGCTCGTTCATCAAATGTTGGGTACAAAGTTAGCGTTTAGTACAGCCTTTCATCCCCAAACGGATGGCCAGACTGAACGAACCAACAGGATGATGGAGGATATGCTCCGCATGTGCGCCCTAGACTTTGGTAAGAGATGGGAAGATTATATATTTCTCGTCGAATTTGCCTATAATAATAGCTACCAAGCGAGTATTGGTATGGCACCATTTGAGGCGTTTGTATGGGCGTAAATGACGTACACCGTTAGCTTGGGCAGAAGCAGGCGAATCTAAGCTGAATGGGAAAAGGAAGTCGAAGAAGCGACCTCGCTCATACGCTCTATTCGGGAGAGGCTATTGATAGCCCAAGATCGTCAAGCAAAGTACTACAATGCCAAGCACCGGAACGTGGAGTTCACGGTGGGTGATTGGGTATATTTGAAGATCAAACCCTTCAAAGGTGTGTCCAGGATTCGGCGTTTGAAAAAGCTAAGTCCGAGGTATCTTGGTCCGTTTGAGGTGGTGGAGCGAGTTGGGGAAGCTGCTTATCGACTAGCACTTTCAGCGGACTTGGGTGGATTACATGATGTGTTTCACATCTCAGTCCTTCGTAAGGCGGTAAAGGATCCAGCTCAAGTAGTGGAGAATGATCGGGTACCGGTCGAGTATGGGCTAACGACGAGGGTTAGACCCATTCGGATCGAGGATCGAGCCGAGAAACAGTTGCGGAACAAAGTGATCGGGATGGTCAAGGTCCGGTGGGACAATTGTGGCCGTGAAGAGCTATCATGGGAGCGAGAGCAGACCATGCGAGCTGAGTTTCCCGAGTTATTTTTATAAACTGTAGACCGTGTACTTTTTGTTATAACAGAGTTATAGCATTGTTGGTTTTGTTTCCTTACCGTGCAAATTTCGGGACGAAATTTTGATAAGGGGGGGAGGGTTGTAACACCCCAAAAAGACCCCAAAAGACTCAACATGAAGTTTGAGTAGCAGGCTGGTTTACATGGCCTGGGACACGGGCGTGTCCCAGGGCGTGTCGGGTGTACACTGCCTGGGACACGGGCGTGTCCCAGGGCATGTTCGAATTATTTTGCGAAATTGGCCTATGCAAGTCAGAGCCGGACACGGCCTTGAACACGGCCGGGAACACGGGCGTGTCAGGCTGGACACGGGCGTGTCAGCTGCCGTGTTCCGACCCGTGTACTGGTTGCAGCTCGATGAAGCAGGAGACACGGGCGTGTCTCAAGTTCGACACGGGCGTGTCAGGTTCGACACGGGCGTGTCGATGCCCGTGTTGTTCAGTCGGTTCAAACTGTGTGTGCCGCTTAAAGGGTACACGGCCTGTGACACGGGCGTGTCACAGGCCGTGTCGGCCAAAAAATGGTTTTTGGGAAATCTTGGCCGTTCAGTTTTCTCTCTTTTGATCCAAGGGTTCAGGTGGTTTCTTGGCTGGATTAAGTCGTGAGAGAAGAATGAAGAAGTCATTCTTCATTTGGCTTAAGGAAGAGAGAAAGAGAGGAAGAAGAGGAAGAAGGAGGAGGAGAGCAAGCCACCGGCGGAGCTCCCGTGGTCCGATTCGTGATCCGAAGCCGGCGTTGTGACGGCAAGGCTGCTGCGGTTCTTTCTCACCGGCTAGTTTTCGATGGCACCGAAGAGATCGACAAGGGTAACGATCTCCCTCCTTGGACATGTGAAGTCCTTCTTTTCTGCATTGCATAGGGAAAACCCTTCCCCGCGAGTGTGCGGTGGGTTGTGGTGTCCCTTGGGGTAGATATGTGAAGTCCCCCTTGTTCGAGGCCGGAATTGGAGTACGGCTCTAGGCATGCTGTGTGAAGCCCATCTGGATGTAATCTGGATTGGTGATGCTTGTTTGCATATCGGAGAAGGCTCCGTGATTATGGCTTGTGATGCCTTGTTCCTACCTGTTGCTTGGTGCGGCAGGAAGTACTGGACGATGTCCAGGAAATGAAGAGGGTTGGATGCAACTCTTGTGGCCGTGTGTTGCCACTTTGTGAGTGGTTGAGCCGTTGGGCTGCAACTCGATGAAAAGGCAGATTGCCGAACAGGAAAGGTGAAACCGACCCGCGCCTATAAAAAGCCATGGATACTTCCGTATTCGAGGTGGCTCGGCGACTTGAGCAACGGGGGGTGGCTGATCCGTACCTGCGTTAGGTCCGTCCGACTTAGAAGCCTGGTTATAGGTTTTGTTGGAGCGCCTAATGAGAGTCTTAGGCCCGCGCGCCGGAAAGACTAGAAATGCTCAAATACCGTGTAGACGGTGGTGTTGACCCTGGTATTCCGGTACACCGAAAATGTGCCCTGAGTGCACGGACTGTCGGGCCGGGTGGCCGATGGTTGTGATGGCTTGAATGTGCCTGCGCGCACATAGTTGCTATTTGATGATGCCATGCTTGCAGGGAAGAATGCTCATGCCCCGAGAAAGGGGTAGGATTGTTATAATTGGGTCAGCTGAATGCTGACCGTTGCATTGTTTGCCACCGGTTGGGTGGATTGTTCCCGTGCAGGTGCTGGAGAGCCAAGTGGTAAATGATGGGCTGAAGCCCTACTACTGTTGCTGCTGCTGCTGCGGCTAGCCCTTGAAGGCTAAGCGAATGGCTTTGTTTTGTTTTCTCTTGTACTCATGTATGGCCGGCCTGCGCGCCGAAGTTTGTAAAACATATTGTATGTACAGAGGAACTGTAAGGCCTTAAGGCCAAACTCTTGTGGTTGTGTACATTCCGTGGTATTTATATATAAAGGTGGTTTTATATATTGGACATTCCGGTTGAGAGTTCAAAGTTGTAACTTAAAGCTTCCGCTAGAATGCTCTGAGTTAGGATTCGTATTTGGTTTGGTATTATCCTGTGACCTCACCGTCTGTTTGTGGCATATAGTGTGGGGCCCCGGCCGGACCTTCTACTATACGTCATTTAACGGAGAGGACCACGGATACAGGCATAGTACAGACCCCGGCCGGACCGCGCCTATAAACCGGTCGACAACGCCCTGCAGGAGCAGACTGACCTCGAAGGCTCAAATTCAATTTTAATGGTAGGAGCAAGAGTCGCCTCAGAACAAGCAGACCTGCAACCGAACGAGCCTCACGGGCGCTACTCGAACCCAACC